>CAXKVX010002354.1:0-84214 GCA_964058865.1 Eleocharis quinqueflora
CCTAGTTTGCTTTATTGCTCATGTGTTGAGAACAGACAAAGTAAAAATTTTCCAAAAAGGCAGAACTGTAACTTGAATTGTTTAGGAAGGGGAGTCAAGGGGGGGAACTTGGAACCGCATCTCCTGCTCGTAAATCCTTGCTTGCTTCCCTGCTTGTTTCGATCTGGACCGTTCAAAACTCATCTAACGGCCAAAGCATCTGCCTCCTGAATCAAATCACAGCCGTCCGTCGCGATCGAGCGGTCGGATCGAAGACAAGCAGGGAAGCAAGCAGGGATTTACGAGCAGCAGATTCGGACCCGGGGAACTTGGCCGGTGGAGCAGCGTTTATGCTGAACTAGTTTCGCGCCTTGTTACCTCACACCTCTCGTACTCGATCTTGCCCTTCTGGTAACAATACGACTTTGATTTTTATTATCTGGTGTGCTTAGAAATGCTTACAATTTTGACTTTCTTTCTTTTGCATGCCTTTTCGTTCTCTGTGATGTTGTGGTTACCTTGTATGCTTGATGTGTTGATGGTTGTTAAAAGGCTGCAGTGCCAAATAGGAACTTACAAGGCGCTGGCACCAAATTGATCTTTGTTAGGCACTGCGCCAGCACCATAGTAGCCCTAATAACAAATTGACAGTGGGTTTCTGTGATTGATTTTTCCTTGATCTGTGGGGAGAAGTATAACGGGTTTCCTTGATTTCCTATTGAGACAATTGGGATTTAACCTGTGCACCCTGAGGAAAATGGTGGGTACTAAATGCAACTTACCAGTGGATTGTGATTTCTGTTACTGGGCATTGTTTTGTTTTATGAATTACTGGTAGGAACTTTGTACCAGTCCCAGGCCATCGAGCCTCTGTGATTTTGGCCAGTTAGTGTGTATCAGAGTACTGGTTACTAGTACCAGTACCCAACTGGCCAACTGAATCTCAGACTCTTCTGACTTGTTTTAGCTGTGTGTCGAGAGAGGGAAAGACTGGGCCAGAAGTGATGATTGGCCCAGCAAGGTTATTATGCGGCACATGCTTTGGGCCTTATTGATCTTGTATATAAGAAGAAAGTTTAATAAGAATAATGAATGGCCTGTTGGGCCTCTGGACCCTACTGAAAATAATAAGAACAAAAATATTACAACACTAGATTTTTATTGGGCTTGGACCCTATTGGGGCCGAGATTGGTATATAAATAAGGTGCTACAAAATGGTAGCCTGGCCCAATTTAATCTAATAGTTGTAATAAATACAAATAAAAAGGTCGAGAAGGGTATATATGGGAAATGACGACTAAAAGTCCTTGCAGCACGAGCTACGGCTATGACCCACAAATACGGACTTTTGATCCCTCAGGATTAACACCAAATATAATGTAAATTAAAAAGGAACACTTGTGTTTATTTGTGTTTTTGTATATTTTCTATATATTTTCTATATGTAGCACCATTTATATAACGCATAATAATCGACTTAGTTATATGATAGGGTAGTTTATTAGGCACGACACCGTTAGTTAGCTAAGGACCTTAGGACTTAGGTTACTTGTAACGGTGTAACTAAAATAATTAAGTATTATGCATAGCATTATAACATGGTTAATTATGGAATAATCGAATGTAACAATATATAAATAATTGACAAGGATTTATCACACACCACCGACGAGATTTGGACTAAGTAAGATCATAAATATATCAATATATTGATCAATTTCTCTATATCATATTAAGTATAAGATACATATAATATTCATGTGTAACACAAAACACACGATATGACTAAGTAAACATTTAAATAAAAGAATATATATTTGTTAGTTCTCTATAAGCACAATAAAAATATGCACATAAAATTATTAGAATATTTTATTTCATTATTTGCTTAGTTTAATTAAAAGTCCATGATAAAAGTGGTTGAATTTATAACATGTATTTATCGCGTTGTTCTTTATTGATGTTCTGTAAAATATCGTCATGACGACAAATAAGTAACGGGATTAGTAATACACATGGATTAACACATGGACTAAAGAAAATAATGAAAACCTGTAAGTTATCACACTCACCGTGCAACAAGGACATTGCACGGGGAATTGACTAAGTAGAAATAACAAGTAAATTAAATTAGGAGCATCAAGGACGTCTCAAACGCTTAGATCTTTAAAACTCAATTGCTCAATCTAACTAAATACAACTCGCTCGCTAAATTAGGAGATTTAGCCGACTCGTATCCACTCGCGGGAGACGAGGCCGTTACTGACGCCATCGACGCTGATACAGGCGCGGACGCTTTAGAGCTGCCCCCGGAGTAGAGTTTACTCTGCATTTCTTTCCATATCTCCCAGGTGTGGTTCCTGGGGTTTATATCCCTTTCTTTTATAACTAGGACCTACCAGACCTACCTAAACTGAACTACGGTACCAAAATTACCAACACCTATTAATCAGGCCCGTAGAACTTGAACTGTCATTTATGCATGCCGGTAACTGTACCATAAATTTTTGACCAACCTGCATTGCATGTCATGTGCATCTCATAATTGCATGTAAGATCCGATATACGGATCGTATAGGCTATTAGAATACTTATAGGTAGAAAGCGTATCTCGATACTATATGTATTTCGTCGGGAGTGATGAGTGTCGGGCCGGTGAGACTTAGATTGGGTGTAGTCTGGGGGCATCGTGACGGTTGGATTACGTACGCAAGCTCAATGCCCGTGGGATCCACTCGTCGGGATGTCTTTAAGGACATTCGATCACTTCTCACCAACGATGTCCATCACTTGATGACTCGTAGTGCCAGATAAAGAGTTTTCTTTTCAATATTCTTATTAATAAATAGTATTATAATATCTCCTTAATTGAGTGATTAAGGTTCGATTTCTCAGTTTAGAGTATGCGTGTCATCTGTGAGGTATTGGAGCTATTTCGTTCTTTATATATATATTTTCTATTAGCCGATATTTCGGGATCTCCTAATATTCGAAGGGCTTCCTCCTTTGGACCCTGGTTGGTACAGAGGAAGTTTGGGGCTCCCCTTGGCTTTTAACTAGTACATGGAGTTCCCTCTTTATTATATTCTTTTCAAACGGGTAGTCGGTTCCTTATTTTCGTATGACGGCTGAGATCGAATGTTTTCTTTGTATTCTTCTTCCTTTGTAAGGGTAGGCATCTCGGTTCGCTTATTGACCGAGTGTGTGCTTTTTGTAGTCGCTCTATTTTACCAGGGTGTTTCGCTCTGGAAACTCAGAATTAAGTTAGATTGGCGGCTCGAATACGGGACTCGTCTAAGGGGGCGAAACTTGATGACCTACAACTGGGGATTTGATATTTGACAATCTATTCCTTTGCCGGGGAGTTTTGAAAATATTCCCTTATTTACTATCTATATATTACTATTCCTCATATACCTTTTTGGGTTTATTTTCGTATCGTCTCTTTTGCTCAGGTTAGACTAATTCAATGGATTTATGGTTCACCTGTACACGTTTAGGTGTAGTAACTTAAAAGGTAAGATAAGTTCTTTAAATGTGATTTGGTCCAACTTAAATCGAATATAAATTCAAAGGCTGGACCTTAATCCACACTGAGATTTTGTATCTCACGTTTCACGGTTGGTTGTGGGGTCCAGGTAAGGAGCAGGAACTATTTTGGAGCCCAAGATGAGAGCGCTAGGATGGAGTCTCGGTGTCTTCCGTTTTGTGGGCATTCCGCTTGATTTGTTTTTCTTATATTTCGGTTGGTTAGGAGTAGTTTGTAGTAGGATAGTGAGGTTCGGTCTCACGTCCTTTGATGAGACCGATCTCTTTGTGTGTATTTTATATTTCTTTAGCTTCCGCAGGAAATTTTGTAAAGGACACTGTTATATATATATATATATATATATATATATATATATATATGGTTGTTGGATGTTCATGTATTGTGTTCACTGTGTGTGTTGTTCCTCTATTTATATAAAATTTGTTAAGATCATCTCGTTTCTATAATAATTAATTAAGCCTTTCGTATACTTGTAAACAAGTACACATGGCAGGATTAACACCCCTAAGCTACTTAATATTTCTGAGGTGTGACAAATAGTTATTTGGAATCTTTTGAGCTAGTGAGTTTTGTTCTATCGCTATTCCAAATCGATGGTTTAGTCTAGGACTGCTAATGAACAGGACGGTTCAGGGACAAAATGGACTAGACACTATTAAACATTTATGGAATTGACTATTTCTTGGTTTTGGTTGAAGTTCAGTCCAAGTCCAATTGTCAAAACTGAATTTGACTAATTGTGGACAAATCATGGACAAATTGTGGACTAATTGCGAGCTCAATGTGAGATTAAATGAAAATATATTCAAACATCCTGATAGATCAACTAAATTCTAACTCTTTATTTTACAGAGAGAGAACTAAGTTATTCTCACAAAGAAACTTAAGTTATTCAATACAGTGATAAAAGAACTTCCATTTAAAGATGACTGTGCACTGAATTATTCATAATCAGGCCAACATGATAAGCTTATGGACAAATAGTGAACATTATTCGGTTATAAGATGAACTGGACATAAACTGGATATTAGTAGATAATTATATACTTGATTTAGTCGACTTCAACTCTTCGTAAGCTAACTGAACTAGACATGACTGAAATCCATCCATTAGCAACCCTAATTTAGTCACTGATCTTGTTAACTCATCCTTTCATCTAAACAATAATATACTTTTTTCGTTCTAATTGTTGTTTGAAGGATGGTACAGGCAGCTGTTAACATTAATTATTGTTACTTGTAGGGTTACAAATGATCAATAGCAGTCTGGCTGGCAGCTTACAAAAGGTAGACGCTAATAATACATTATTTAATTTTTCTTTTATTCTTTAGTTTGTAAATTCACTAAATTGTGATTGTTATTTTTTGCTGTAATTTTTTTAGAGCACTGATATTAAAAATAAAGAAAGATCCCAAGTGATCCCGCGCGAACGGGAGCGACGTGCACCGAGACTGATATTAAAAAATAACATGTTCAATCAAACGAAAATTTATGAAAAGTCTGCGGCATAGCGTCTGATACAAATGTCAACTATTTTGCTTTTGGGTTCTGATACTTACTAGGTGCGCAAACGCGTTCCGCGCATATAAATGCGATAGAAAAAATTATTACCACACGTCGAGCAACGGAGGAAACACGGAGACAGCAAAAAAAATCAACGAAAAAAGAAAATTAGCACTGTTGCGAATGAGAAACGGAGAAGCGGTGACACTGTCTTCTTCACTAGAAGACGAAATACAGAGAATACGCGTCAACCATTCGAACAAACACACAACGAACGGTAGAAGAAATCGGCAAAAAAAGTTTCGCACTGTTGCGAATGAACAGTACAACGCGTTAATCATACGAAGAAATATGCAGACAGAATCAGAAGAAATCGTGAAAAGTAGAATAAAAGACTTCCAGATATCTATCTAGATATCTTCCTTCCCCATACCCAGGTCGCTCTTTGGGCAAGAAAAGGCCCTGCGCAAAAAAAAAAACTGCTAAAAAAAAATGCACTTTTCATTCCTAACATCGGAGAATGATAGTAGGTAGTAATAAATAACATTTCTATTATTTTCTTTAATAAATTATTAGGTGCAATGAATAAATAACATTTATAAACGGTGTTCGCCTCATACGTACGGTTCATAATAAATGCGAAGCATCTGACACACCAAAATATATCTTCAGCCAGGACAGAATATGGGAGCCAGCTGGCAAAAAGCAGCAGTCGCTACAATTTGTACAGATCTCGTGATTCGTGTAAGTAAAAAACAACGGTCAAGATCAACTTGATTTCATATAACATTATTTTTTTAGCGAATGAATATGAATCAACAGAACACGTGGAGAGCAGAGAAAAAAAACAGAAAAAGCAAAATAGCACTGTTCATTCAGAATGTTAGACAATGATATAGTTTAGGAGAATTTGGATATGTGTCACTTCAAAACCTCTAAATTAGAAATTTGCCACTCAATACTTCACTTTTTGAAAAATGCCACCTCAAAATTCAATTATTCATAGATTTTCCATTATTAGACCTCTTTTACACACTTACAATTTATTTTTAGTTAAATACACAATATGTATGAGTTGTATTTATTTTTTTTTCCAAATATGCCCCTTTGTATTCATACATGTATAGGGACCCACTGTCAGATCCATCTCCTTTATCAAACGATTATTTACTCTTTCTCCTCCTAGATAAAATGGAACTCTGGTTCTCTCCAATGCACCAAAATGACAAACCCTATCTAATTATTCCCTCTTCGCCACACGAAAAATCGTAGCAACAGAAAAGCCTGGACTGACTGGAGCACGACGAAGCTCACCGACCCCTCGATTTTTCCGATCTAGGCGTCCTCCATGCATGGCCTAGTAATTATGTTCTAGCTCCACATCATCAATTTCGTGGAGCTCAGCCCAGCCAAGTGATGACCTTCTGCCGCTCGTGCTATGCCCCGATTGCGCATCAATGTGAAGAGATTTGTGAGTTTTGATGTGAATTTAGATGTGCTTGGTTGTTCTTTAGACATATTTAGTTGTTACAAATGAGCTTCTGATTTAGCTAGCTTAAAACCTCAGGCGGATATTGATTCAGCTCGCTAGCTTCTGGTTTTTCAAAGATAAGGTTAATTAATTTCTGAATTATAATACATTGTTGTGTTGAGATAAAATGAGAACTGGCCAATGAACAATAGACAATTTCTCTTACACTTTTCGTGAATTCAGAAAGCAAAAAAGAAAAAGAAAAATTAAGTTTATCAAAACAAGTCAATGCTTGGTCGAATGGTCGGCAGGATCAGTCAAATATCAAAACAACAAATAAGCCGTTAGTCGTTACTCCATACTACTAGGCATCTGCCAGAGGGCTGGAATATAATTTAGAATTTTGTCAAAAAAACCTGCAAAAAACCCGGTTTGGAACAAACCAGTATAATTTTAATAAGGGGAATCAGTGAAAACTTTCAAGTATAATTTCAAAGAGTTCAGTATAATTTCAAGTATAATTCTTTGGAACAGATCAGTATGAGACATACAAAATTGATTAGAGTTCGGAGTTGATTAGAGTTCATAATCGAAGGAGACTAGGGTTGCGATTGAGTTGATTAGAGTTCGGAGTTGCGATAGACGGCGTTGCGACTGAGGCGGTTAGGGTTTGGAAGAGAGAACTCCAGGCTGCGATTCGGCGAGGCTGCGGAGTAGGAGTTGGGCAGGAACTGGGTTCGACAAAAATGTTATGATTCGACTAAAGTCGAGTGAGTCCATTAATCGAGTCAATTGATTTTGGTTTGGAATTGAATAGAGGGTATTTTGGTCATAACTGTTTGTTGAATTATTTTTATTTGGACAAAAATTTATGTACGACATGTGGGGCAAATCTATGAATAATTGAATTTTGAGATGGCATTTTTTCAAAGAGTGCAGTATTGAGTGGCAAATTTCTAATTTAGAGGTTTTGAAGTGGCACATATCCAAATCCTCCTATAGTTTAATATATAAATAGTATCATTAATTTTAATGCATTTATAAATTTCAATATTTTTTATTTTTGATGGTAATACTAAGAAGAGTGTCTTTGATAAATCGAGAAGCAATGACAATAGAGTGTAATTTGAATTGTAAAAATAAAAATTATTATTATTAAAGAGTAATTTTTTTAGCTATTCAAAGAATTAAAAAGTTGTTTGAAAGTTATTACATTTTAAGTTCTCTCAATCCGGAGCGTGATCAAAATGGGTCAGAATCTAATACCGGGCAACACAAATCAGACATCCATAATTTTCTGCGTTGTAAGTAATGAGCGGCCCGAATTTGATTCATGAGTCTGCATTTTTAAAATTTAGTTTGCACGAATCTGAAAGCAATTTAAGAGATCAGGTTTTCTACTCTGGACATATAGCGCAACAACAGATTCGATTTTGATCAAAATAGCATATTCACACCACAAGACAAACAATTTACGTCTATATGTTTAACAAAATGATTGCAGTCCGTCATATAAATCAATTAACACTAGTCAAGTCTTATCTAGTATAGTGGTAAGGCACAAGATCTTCATGTGGAGGTCTAGGGTTTAAGCTCCAACATGGGCTATTTTAGGAGATGGAGTTTCAAATTTATTTTCTGATTTCTTTGTGAGTGTGTGTTGTAAGTCTATAGGCAATGAATAAAAAAATCACACTAATACACGTGAATCCCACTCTAGCAATTTCACCTATAAATTGGAATAACAACTTGTTAGATTTGTGATCTAAAAGTTATATTTTGCTGATTACTTTTATGTTATATTTATGAATTGGATGTTATTCACATCTTGTTCCATGAGTTCTATATTCATATTTAGATGTGCTCAAGAAGATGCATTTGGTCTTGAACTACAGAACTCTAAATATAATGAATATACAACTCTAAAATGTTTACAGGTCTTGGATGTTAACAGAAACACTAATATGCCATATAAGACTGTCGTGTTGATTAAAAATACGTTGTAGTTCTGTAAACGTTGATAAAAGATTATCATTTAATAACACGGATATATGAAATGTTTCATATATTAAACAGACCTAATAGACAAAAGCATTATATGGATTGTGTTTGTGTCATTGATGTTTTTATCGTGTCTTTGATTCTAAGATTGAGACATGTATCTTTGTCTCATGAGGGATGTATAACGTGATTATTATTAAATAGTGATAAAAGTAATAGTCATTTATATATAACTTGTGCGGGAAAAGAATAAATGTCAAGAGCATCATTGCCAGTCATTAATGGTAAAGTAGAATTATAAATGGATCCAATAAAACTGAAGTGCAGTTATAGTTTTATAATTTACTTAATGGAGATCAAGAAATAATTATAATACAAAGATGATATAGTCCTACTTTGTATAATAATTATAATATCATAAGGCAAGGAATAGACTCAAGTAATGTTAATGATAACATTACTAGAAGGATCATGTTTTGTAAATATTTACTAAACATCTGTGTTATTTGGGTAACTGTAATGTATAGCTAGAATATCACTTACAGTTTATGAAATAAAATGTTTTATCTTATTGCCAACATAACATAGATCCTCAACATAGGTCACACCAACTGAACGGAAAACAAAAATAAATATTTTAATATATTTTTATGTACGAGATTTCATGTTGCATGAAATAAAGATACATATTGGAATTATTAAAATACTATGTCACGTGATGTGACTTCCTAGCGGAAAAATAAATTAATTAAAAAGTGTATATTATGAGTATAATATAAGTTTCATTATTATAATAATATGAGAATATTATTATGAGATATAAATTTATTTAAAGCTCAAAGCCCAATATAATTTATTTAACATATAAAGAGATAGAGAAGAGATCCTTAATCATGGCTTCAAATTCGGATCAGATTTTAAGCCTTCTTTAAACAAGAATTTGAAAGGTAAAACGATAGCTAATCTGGACAAATGACCTATGCAAATTGTAGCCTTTGAAGTGTAAAATCCAATGGTGAAGATTTGAGGTCGTTTGGAGTTCTCCAGAGAAAGTTATGATAGTTTTAGTGCTGAAAGGTCAGCAATTAATGTGCCGGTTTAAATTTCATTAATGCCTTAATTTCTAAAAGAATTTGAAGAGTTTTGATATGATGTTTATAGCCTATAAATATCATATTTAGCCAGAGATTATTAGGTTACTATTTTAACTAAGTTTTTCTCTTCCTCTAAAGATTTGTTAAATATTTATCGATTAAGCAATCGATTATGTAACGGGCGATAAAGCTAGGAGCGAACGGAGAGGACGCTAGCATGAACTCGACGCCATTCTTGTTTCGAATTCAAGGTGAACCTAAGAGGAATAGAGCTACGTTAAAGACCATAGGTATGGTATCACAATCTCTCTTGTAGGAACATATATATGATTGTGATTAGTGATGCAAATAAATGAAGTAAAATTAGCAATAATGAAATGATCCTAGATGTTATCGAATATTTTTTAATTTTACCCGATTTGCATCATGAAATCCTACACAACTTACATATTTTGTGCACTATTTTGGATATACAAAGATTTGTTTGACAATAAAAAAGTTAGACAACGCAATATTCCTAAAACTTGCTATTTCAAGAGGTGCCAAACAAACCCTTAGAATAGCACATTAATACGAGATAGGCTATGATGTTTCATTGAACACCAAACTACTTGTGTTTTCCATTCGTATATCTAATTTTAAAGTTCAAGCGTCTAATTCAAAACGTTGAACATAATCTATATATTGAAATCTTTTTGGAGATTGAATTATAGAACATAATTTGCATATTGAAATCCTTAAGAGATTAAATTATATACATACATACATTTTAATTTTTTGCTATTTTTAGAGAAGTGAAAAAATCACTCATATAGTTGGTCAGATATCATTTGATCAAACAATTTTTTCACCTAAAATAGCAAAAAGTAAAAAAAATGTAGAATTCAATCTCTAAAGAAATTTCAATATATAAATCATGTTCAACGGTTCGGATCGTCATTGGAATTTTGAATTAAAAATTCGTATGTGAAGTACAAGCAATTTAATGCTTCATGCAACATCTTAGCCCATCTCCAGTAATACTATTACTGGCAGACATTTATCCACTGTGGCTAATTGACTGGTTTTACAAATTGTGAAGTTCAAGAAAACACTTCTCTGCAACTAGTACAATGTGATCGTTCCACTCCGCATCTGTCAAAGTTGTTGGTCCGTAAAATTGGGACGTCTTACTGGAATAAACATAATTAATTTTTAATTCGCTGGTATCAATAGATATTTATCTCATTTCAATTAATTTTAATAATATGTTTTAGCAAAAGATGTGAGTCAATTTCTCAAATTTTATTTTATTTTTAACAATTAATATGATTTAGAATTATCAATAAATGGTCGCAAATCTTATAATTTTATAATATTTTCTTTTGAAAAAAAGAACTCATAAGTCAGTTTGCCATTATTAATATTAATAAGAAGTTTACTCTGTAGAAACTTGTTCTAAAGTGGATTCTTCCGCAGAAGTTTGTTCTAAAGTAGAATTCGCTGCATATAGGCCCTCTGAATCGAGTTCCTCTTCCTCTTGAGGGAAGAAAATTTACAAGATCTCCAGGTTCTTCCTTGTCTTCGAGTTCTTGCTTGTGTAATAATTTGTCAAATCTCTCATCATCATACTCATCATCATACAATAAAAGAATATTATATTCCTTCTATAACACAAAGGTACAAATAGTGATATGCCATAAGCCCTCGACCTCCAGCCCAGTCCCTGTAAAGCACCTGTCATATCCGGTCCTAATCCGGCCCTTAATAAGATTTCGAAAGGGCCGGGCCTTATAAGGGCTGAGCCTTAGAAGGACCGAATTCGTTCAAAAAATACAGGCCCCTATTTACCCGGCCCTTTCAATCCCCGACCCCATCCGGCCCTGATCCGACTCTGATCTGGCCCTCTGCAATCCTTACTCACGCCAGCCCCTCAGACCCTTATCAACCCTTTCACAATTATAAATAAATAAAAAAGAGACCAAAGCCCTTATTACCCGGCCCTGATTCAGCCCTCTGCAATCCCGAGGGCCTGATAAGGGTCGGGCCTTAGAGGGGCCAGACCTATTTTCTTAGAACAAAGTTCTTATTATTCGACCCCTATTAAGCCCTCTTTAGACTCGGTCCTTACCCGACCCTTTCGTAGGCTCTCTAGGCCCAATCCTTGTAAAGCTCGGCCCGGCCCTTTTAAACTTTCACTAGATACAAATTGTACTAGTCAGTCAACTTATGTAACGCCGTTTGTCATTAAAACATCTTCATTCGACTAGCAAATTATTTGCTAATTTTTACATGGCACTTGTAATATCTGAAGTATTACTGATAACCAATTAAGTTTTTCTAAAATATATGTTATATTTTTCAAATGATGTGAGAATTTACATCACTATAATTACAAATTATTAAAATTTGTCATATCAGCAAACTTAAATTTGCAAAATGGCGACATTCTAAAAGTTAATATTTTTTTATGAATGTGTTACTAGACTTTTTTCCTTGAACCACTATTATTGTTGTTTATGACTACGCCGATGATGAACAATTAAACAAAGAAACTGGGAGTAATATGGAAAAATTTAAAATAATGAGATATTAATTAATGCGATAAAACTGGAGCATCTTAGTTTTGGCACTTTATGCACACAGCATTTCTTTCCCAATTATTTATGGTAATCCTTTTAAGCGGTGTAACAATCCCAAGGCACCACATTTGAATTAATAATTCAATGCAATTTGCATGCTAGTTTATATGGTATTATTAAATGATTAAATAGATAATTACATAACTTATTGATAATCGGTTTTTGTCTGGTAAGGTAACGCGTTACTTATCATTCTTACATATTCTGTCAAGGTCAAGAAGAATGTTCCGTAGATAACACATTTGATATCAACTATTGATATCGATTTTATTATGTATCTTATTTGAGTTATCGTGCACATTATTTGAGTTATTATATATATTATACTATAACTATTTTCAGTACAAAAAATAACATGTATAATTATTTCATTACAAAAAATAACATGCATAATAACTTAAATAATTTGCACGATAACTCAACTAAAGATGCATAATAAAATCAATAACATCAGGGGCAGATCCAGGATTCTCGCCAGGGGGGTTCAAGATTTACGGTATTTTCCAGGGGGTTCGAAATGTTGGTTATTCTTAGAAAAAAATTATTTTACATGATCATTTATGCAAAAAAATTTCAAATATATGATCATTTTTGAAAATTTTTTTCCAAGAGGATTCAGCTGCACCCCTGGTGCAAGGTGGCTCCGCCACTGAATAACATGTATAATTTTTATTACAAAAAATAACATACATAATAACTCAAATAATGTACACGATAACTCAACTAAAAATACATAATAAAATCGATATCAAATATAATGAGAAATGCTATTATGCTTTGCAAAGCACGTGTTTCGAAATTATGGATCATTAGATCACGCTTTGTGATTCGTGCACATATGATGATTGAAGATCCAATGATCCACAATTTCAAAGCAAGTACTTTGCAAAACATAATAGCATTTCTCCAAATATAATATCTACGTATCAGCTCCCTTCTGTCAAACAACTAATTTATGACGGATTCCAAAATTTAGTTCCAATCTCCTTTCGAAAATACTGAATTTTTAAAATCACAGAGGTCACTGGACCCCACCATCTCCATCCCTAACCGTTGGAGAATAGCAAAGGATTGACTTTCTAACCTAAATATTCTTAATATTTATATGCTCATTCAGACACGAAATAATAACTAAAATTATTTTTTTAGTTATTTTGCTACACACTCCACAACGTAATTTCTGCCAACTGGCAAATACTTTTTTTTTCAAATGTTTTAATTTTTTTGGTCTTCCTGCATATTTGCTTCTTTGCTCATTAGTTTATAAGTATTAACACTCGCGTCACTAACTATTAATACTATATGTAGTTACTTTTATTATTCATTGTTCAACTATTATTACTTTATTTATATTATTGATATTAATATTTTATTTTGTCTGTTATTTTATTGCTTCATAGTTCAACAATTATCACTTTGTATTATTGATATTAGTACTTTATCTATTATCATTTTGTAATATATATATTTTTTTTAAATAAGTGGAGAGCGTCCACCACTTCATTTTCTTAACAAAAACGAAGCATACAATCATTTTGTATTATTAGTATTAGTATTTGGTTATCCAACTATTATTACTTCGTATTATTGATATTATTACTCAATTATTCTAACTATTATAACTTTAGTCTATTGATGTTAGTACTTCATTGTTCGATTATTACTACGAAAAATATAAAATATTCAGAACATATATTGATGTTCACGTTCATCTAATCGTGGACTAACAAACATTGTAAAATTTATACTTCTATATTTAATCATTACCATTTTTTGTATATTGGTATTATCATTTTTTTGTATTAGTACTCAATTGGTATTAACACGCTGTATTATTGGTATTAGTAATAAATTTTATACTTTTATATATAACTATCAGCACTTTAATACGTTGTTACGAGCACTTAGTTCAATAATTATTACCACATGTTAGCAAATTTTAAGTTTGGAAAGACTAGCGCTCCGCGTTCAACGCCGTCAAAATCCTAACTAATTGGTCAAACCTATTCACTTGAGAGATTTGATCGACAAATATGTATTGGAGAACTATTATCTTGTTCCTAAATACTAATGTTGTGCTCCGACGCAATTTAATATGAGAGAAGGAAAGTGAAGGAACGACATTGAAGAAAGGTGAGGGGGAGGAAGAACGAAAAGAGTAGTGGTTTTCTTGCTCCAACTCGATAATACAAAGAAAGAAACAAGCTTATTTTTTCAACAAAAATGAGTCGTAACCTCGTCTACCCTCTAAATTGGGAGGAAATGAAAATACATTTATTCAATGGAATCATTTAACCTAGATGAACGACTTCCTTTCTTCGACAAAACCATGAAACAAGGAACATCGTTGTTTCCCTTCCCTCTCCTAACCTTCCCTCCTAATTTAATGATCTTAAATAGACCCCGAGGGGAAGGAAACCACAATAAATGCAAATCATTTTTCTCCTAACTGTTGCTCTGCATTGTTTTTCCCATTTTGGTTCTAAAATTTTTCTGATATTTTTAAAGAAAACTTTGTTTGTCCTTTCATCTTGGTTTAAAAATCTATTTTTACACTGGCATTACTGCATAGTTTATTTTTTTTTCTTATATTTCAGATAAAATCACGTCGTTCAATTGAAAATATCCATAAGAAATTGTAATTGAATTTCAAACATCCGAACTATTAATTTTGACATGGTTTATTGTCAAATGGTACCTTTGAGATGAATGAATTATTTGTGATATTATTGAGTTGAACAAGCCAGTTCTTCAATTCTCACCCACTATTTTTTCAATGTCTTTAATTGATTTTCAGTCTAACTTTGTCTAGTGTATGGTGAGATAATAGTTTAGAGTTCAACTTTCAGTGATGAATTTTTTCAGATATATTTTTAGATTTTGGTTTGCGTGTGTTATAAGTCTATAGATAATTAATAATTTTTTTTTTAACCAATTTCAACTTTGGTTGAACTACATATCTCTTCAAAAAAAATTCCGAGAAAGTTTTGAATTGACTATAAATACTTCTTTTAAATGATTTATCAACTTTCATACCTCTACAACTTATTAAAACGACAATTAATAAGAAATGCATACTTTTTTGAGACCCACATAAAAAATTTCATGTTCTATTTATTGCATTGGGGAATTCTTTATCGTTGCTTGACTTGTAACACTAGATCTATTCATCATAACTGTAGTTTAAGATCCACAAAAAAATATAAAAAATGAGTTAACCGTAAAGAAGTAGAAATTAGAAAATATGATTCAGAAAAAAAATATTTTATTTTACTAATTAGAATTGTTGACATTCAATCCAACGGTGATTTAGTTCCTTTAACCATACGGGAGATAGTATTGGGGATATATTAAGCATTAAATGAGATTACATGTCTACATCTGGCGCTGTCGAGAACTTGTTAGGACCAGTTGGTACCACCTTATTCTCACTTCTCACTGACATGTGGGCCATAACCATCGTCAGTTACAGAGAAATCGGTGTACAACACCAAGCCTACGAAATTATAACGCGCTCTCTAAAATCGTCTCCCCCTCCTCCGTCCTTCCCCAACTCTTCCCCCGCTATAATCCCTCTGCTTCCATTCCATAACTTCTTCTCGAATCGTTTAAAAACCTAAATCCCTCGATAAAACCGATTTCATACTTCGAACTCAAATAGTAACTAAACTGAGATGAGAGAAACACCTTCTCATGACTCCTTACACTTGGAAGAATCTGGAATCAAATCCAAACCCGACACCTCTGATGCTGGTGCCACCTTCGTACTCGAGTCTAAAGGTAAGAATCTAAATCTGTCGAAATCAAATTCAATAACCAGTCAAGTCGAACACAGTTACTTAATTCGGTGAAATTTCTTCCATTTCTGAATTCTGATAGGGACATGGTATCATGCGGGATTCCACCTTACCACAGCGACCGTGGGACCCACTGTACTGACACTTCCATATGCCTTGCGTGGCATGGGGTGGGGCCTGGGTCTGACATCACTGACGGTTGTGTTTTTCGTCACGTACTACAATTACGCGCTAATGTCGAAGGTTTTGGATCACTGCGAGAGCCGAGGGAGGCGACACATACGGTTTCGCGAGATGGCAGCTGACATTCTCGGTTCGTGTTTTTTTCCTTCTTCCTCATCTCCGTAATTTCTGTTGTTTTTGAGGGGGTTTGTGTAAATGTTTTGCATGCTGTCGTGTTGTTCTTTTATCCAGGATCTGGGTGGATGTTTTATTTCGTGGTAATAACACAAGCTACGATTAATACTGGAATCAGCATCGGGTCGATTTTACTGGCAGGAGATGCCATCAAGGTTAGAAAATTTGAATTTATGTCTTTTAATTATACTTTTATAGGGTGTTCTTTGAATAACTGCGTTTTATTTTCTGTCCGATTTATGTGTGATTTCTTCTTTTTTATTTTTTATTTTTGGTATTTATATTGGTTATTTATAGAACATTTTTTAACTGCATCCTATTTTCTGTCCGGATATATATGCGCTTCCTTCTTTTTATTATTATTTTTTGGTAATTACATTGGCTATTTATGGGTGGAGTACATTTGTCAACAACAACAACAAATTTTTTAGTTCAAAAGTAAATTGAAGCAGACTAGAGATAAAATATTTAATTGCAGTAAATTCAATTGAATTTCACTTTCATGTAAATGACAAAATTTTCACGTTGATTCGTCAAATTAATTACAAGAGGAATTTATTAACCAGATGTCATACAAGTCCAACTTTAGTGAAATTTTTAAGAAAAAGAAAAAAAATGGTTATCTAAAATATAGTTAAAGAACGTAACAGGGGTAGGTTGGTAGTTACATTGTTTTAATCAAAGTATCTATACACAACTTCTTAGGCTAGAGGTCGGGATTAAATTTCCTTGAAAGCGAAAACAAGTTAATAATGAGTATGTCAAAAGAATTAAAAATTAGGTGGTGGACAAAACGAGCTTTATAAAAAAAGCCTTAAACAGGCTACCATCTTCCGTTTAAGATTGAAAATTGATTTGCAAAACTTTGTACAACATAAATTGTACCACAACCACCAGGATGACCAACGGATAAACTGAAACAACCAAAAGAAAAGGTGGTTGGTACTTACTATTATTTAACTATTTTATCTCTATTAAAATATTAAATGAGATATCAATTTTCTGATTTTTTATATTGAAAATTTAATATATAAATTATAAATAGAAAGAAAGAGTGTTTTGAAAGTTCGAAAAATAGAAAATATCATAATTGATAATGGAACAACATTCTAAAAACAAGCTACCATTCTAAAAATAATGTTAATCATACTTACTATTTTTTATAATAATTTTGACCACGCTCGTTGATCGTAATTGATTTTTTTTATCATCGCAAGTCATCGAGTTGTAGATACTCAAGTATGATGTCGTCGCGTCGAGTTTGATTTGCATTTGAAGAAATATACATCTCAAATTTGACTACATCTTCAACTTATGTGTTAATTAATAAATTTTCTATCACGAGTTTGCGTCAGATTCAATTTTGAATCGCTCGTTTCTCCGATCACAAATCATACTCGACACGATGAAAGTAGACACGTATATCTACAACTCGATGACTTGCGACGATAGAAAAAAGCTAATTACAATCCCGACGAACTTAACCGAAACTGTTACAAAAATGACCTAAATACAATTCAACTCATGAATTAAATTATTAATATTTTTATTAATAAAAATTGGAATACAAAAACAACCTCAGAAAAATGAATGATTTAACGACCGATTGTTGTCAACACCTCATTTGTTTTTTTTTCAGAAGATCGGTGTTGGAGTCTTTTTTATTTCTCCAAATTTCAAGCACTTCTTATTTTATTTATAATTATTTATTTAATTTTTAATATTAAAAAAATAGATTTTTTTTACATTTGTCAAGTGGGCGCAGTCATTTCGTTGTCCTCACTGTCCTGTTAAATATTTTAAAATAGTATTTGCTTCTCATGGAGAAAGGCAACTGAGTTGATACAAAAACTTCATACAAATATAGTTGTACTTGTGATTGGAATATTGGATGGTCAATAAAAAAGCCGAATTTTTTTTAAACAATAGTATTAATATGTAAAATATTTCGGTTGAAATTATGCATCTATTATTTTTCACAGATGACATCTGTCTGTTTAAAAAATTATTCGATCTTTAAAAAAATAAATTTTATACACGCAATGGGGAGTTGCATGTATACAGGCATGTGGAACATTGGAGAAAGGGATTATTTTTTTATTTAGGATAATATTTAACTGTGCTTGACCGGGATTGGTGGGGATTTTGATGTCTTTATGACATGTGGGGTCCAGGTTTTTCAGTTTTTTCTTTTCGGGTAGGTGAACAAGTCTGGATTTTGATCGGGCAGATGCCACATGTGACATGTATGACATTATGGAAGAAGTTAGTTGCGTGTAGTGACGGATCTATAATTTTCGTCAAGAGATAAAATGATGTACGTTTTTAAATATATATGATTATTTTATCAAAAAAAATTAACAAATCGTACAAATACACAAATTTGTTTTGTAAATTTTTTTTCAGAATGAAGCAGCTGTCCCTTACCTCATGTAACTCCGCCCGCGTGCAGATGATGAAGGGAGCAACCATGTGTTCTCTATCTGTTCGATATTTTTTAAAATAAAGTATACAAGATCTCATGCATGACATAAGTAACGCTTCGCTTTTGAAGGGAAAAAAAATACATTATACGAGTAGGTTTGGCTGTGTGTTTAATATTTTTTTTTTCAATTATCGGTGAGGAAATTTTTTTACTCTATACAAGTAGGTGGTAGCTGCATTTTTAAGGCTTATATATGCAAGTGTCATATGCGTGTATAACTTCAATTTTTTTTAAAGCGACGAAATAGAACATGAAGCCTATACACGGAGGTGCCACTTGCGTGAAGAGCATTTCTGAATTTCCCCTCATCTTTTTTTATATATTTAATTATATATATTAATTTTATTATGAAAAGAAATTTCGGATAAAAAAGAGTACATCTCATAGTCCGCAGCCCTTTTATTCATCACTTTTCACCCATTATCTATTAAACAAATTTGTCTGTATATATGTTAACTGAAAATAGCTAAATATTAACCATCAAAATATTGTGAAATCTGCATAACATAATTATTGGATTATGAAATTAAATTAGTTAGATGTTTGGTTTGCCATTGTTGCTCCTGGTTTGACTGCATTAAACAAAATTTTCTTCAAATTGTCACATGCACCTGCCTGTTCAATTTATTCCAAATCAGATTCAGATGCTCTGGATGCAAAAATCTGACAAAGCATTTATGACTTGTGTCCAAAACAGTGTATATTGTCATAATACAATCCTTTTCATATTGGAAAGAGATGATGCATGTTGCTCAAATTAACATGGAGTGCAAATTTTGTTAATCTGTTGCGTGTGGGCTGCCCATTATTAGATGGTGCCATGTGTGATGTGTTAGCACCAGTATTTGATGTCAAGTGCAGCAACTTTTTTTTTTTTGACAAGGACAGTTCTGTTGCTTTCTTTTACAGCTTTTTATCTTCTATATCATTATTATCCTAATTGTAATTGATTAACTGTGTTATTATACTTTTTTCGTTGCATCTCATCAGATCATGTACTCAGATCAGTATCCTGATGGCCCACTGAAGTTGTACCATTTCATAATATTAGTTACAGTGGTGCTAATATTTCTGTCTCAGCTGCCGTCCTTCCATTCCCTTCGGCACATCAACTTCGCCTCCCTCCTCCTCTGCTTGGGTTATACCCTTATTGTCGTTATTGGTTCCATTCGTGCAGGTTGGTTTCTTCTTTTGATTATTTCTCACAATTCGGAAAGTGTACTGCATACAAAAGAACATTAACCCAAAAGGTATATATCTTATTGTGGATGGTATTTATACCATCTTAAAAGCATGTTTAACATTTCTAAGGCAGTATATGCCGGTCTTTGACAGGCAGATGAGCAGAAAGAGATATTCACTTACAATAAGAGCATTGAATAAAGATCTAGCCAATGCCTGAATATACAGACTATCAGAATACATGTCCAAATCACCCTCTTTGCATAAATATATCTGCTTATGTTGTCTATTTTACTCACCTGCATTCAAAATGAATTAATATATTTCACCAACTTCACATGTTTGTCAGAACTCAAGTAAATCCAGTGTCTTTCTGCTAGGTGTAAGCAATTTAATGCTAGATTTACAGTAATTAATACGTCTAAAGATACAGTAAGATTGGAAGTAATTTGTTGAAACAAAACTAAACAATTTAATTCAGCAAATTGACGTAGCAAAACGGCAGATTAAGTTCAGGGCAGGCAAAATCTTCTTCAAGCACTTAAAAGTTAGTATAAAATTTGGGCACTAAATCGAGTTGTATTCAATGTTTGTCTACTCTCTCCAAGTACTTCAGGTTAATGTTGAATTTTGAATGTTGGTTTATAAAAAAATGGAAATGGAGATGGGATGGTCGTCTGACATCCGGTCTTACATTTGTCGTTGTTTCTTTTTTGATTTGAAACCCGTAGGCATGCATTACTTAAATAGAAATCGGTACAGAGGAAGATTGTTGGTCTATTACAAAACATGATTAAGACCTTCTACACTAGCTGGCTACCTTAAAAATCAGAAAATAAAATTAGTCCCAAAAAACAAACTACTTTGCATCTTCAAAACTAAAAAACTGAAACAAAAACCGACACCTAACTTAAACTCTACTTTAATCCAATATTCTTCCTCTGGCGGTACAAGCTAGTAACTGTGCTGCAGCAGGATGGTACCAGGCTATCTCATCCCAAACAAATGGATAACTTAGTCTCCTGGTTTTCTTCTGTATGTGTCCCGGTACGTGGAAAAGGTGGTAATCTCCTGAAGGAACTCCCTGGCTCTCTCTCCTTCTATATTGCCTCTGGTGGTTCTCGCCCTGTTTGCCAGGTGGTGTGCCAATGTCACTGCGTTGCGGTCCACATGTCGAATCTCTAGTGGGTTAGTGCTGGACGTGATAGCTTGTATGATGTTAGCTATTTGTTTTGCAGCCCTCCATGATGGCAAGGTCAATGTCTCTCCATTCTGAATTGCCCGCTCAAGCCCCTTGCAATCCGTTATGATTTGAGTTGATCCTGTTTGAGTTGTATCCTGCCTCGTTATCGCCCAAGTTACAGCCTTCTGACATGCTATTTCTTCTGCATGGAAAGGATCCTCTGCTGTCACTGTTTGACCGATCGCCCTTATTATGTCGTCCTTGGGATCTATAACCACACATCCCACACCCGTTGCTCCTTTACAATCCCATGATCCGTCAATCAAAATCAGTGTGGTATCAATTTTGGTTTCATACCTGACTGGGCTTCTCCCTACTGTGGTTCTCGGCATGTCTTCCTTGGTCCACAGTGCATCTGCTTGCCTGATGATTTGGAGCGGGTGTGTCTTCTTTCCCTCTATTACCTCTTTGTTCTTAGCTTTCCAGATCTCCCAAAGTATATTGAACATCCGTCTCATAGCTGTACTTGATAGCTGGTGAGCTAGTTGTTGTAATGTTTGCTTGATTTCCGGAGGTAGGTGTTCAACTCGAAAGCCTATATTTGAGACAAACCAAGTTGCTCTCAACACCGGGCAAAAGAATAGTGTGTGCATAGTGTATGCATTTTCGATGTTACACCGCTGACATATCGGGTCTATGGCATGGATTCTCTTATGTATGGCATCAGAAATCGGCAGGGCACCTTGGCATGCTCTCCACAGAAACATTCGAATCTTAGGTATGATATTTGGAGTGTTCCATGTAATGTTCCATATTGCACCGTCGGTTTGTTGGTTGTGCCGGCCATCGTTTATCAGCTGGTAATACCCATCTTTCATCGTGTAGTTTCCCGTTTTGGTATGTTTCCAGATAAGTCTGTCAGGTAGCAAACTTTCTCTACTCGGTGGTTCAACATGTTGCATGATGTACTGTGCGGCAGTGTCATCAAAACGCTGTGCGATTTTTGATCCGTCCCATGACTGTCCCTGTGTGTCCAGTAGTTCCCGAATTGTGGCATTTTCGTCCTCCCTTGTATTTGTGTTGTATAGTTCTCATCCCTGAAACCATGGTTGGTGCATGACACGTATTGTGTTTCCATCACCAATCTCCCAATGCACTTGTCCAATTAGATTTTCTCGAAGCTCCAGCATCTTTCTCCACAGTGTACTTGTTCCACCTTGTTGTGTTGCGTGCCATAAGCCTCCCTGTGAGCAGTATTTGACATTCATCAGTTGTATCCATGGTCTCGCTTGGTGACTTGCAAATTGCCAAACCAACTTAGTAATTAGGGCAGCATTCATCTTTCCGAGATCTTTGATATTCAGGCCCCCTTCTTCATACGGCATGCATAGTTTATCCCAGGCTGCCAGAGCTAGATATTTAGTTTTGTTCAATTTGTTCCACATGAATTTCCTCATTATAGAGGTGAGCTGGTTTATTGTTTGCTTCTGTAAGGGAGAGATTGACATGTAGTATATAGGGATGGAGCTTAAGTGTTAATCAGTGTTGGCCTTCCCGCGTGGGATAAGAGATTTGTCTTCCATCCCGCTAATTTGTTGGCTATTTTTTTCATAAAAAGTTTGTGAGTTTGGTCTTGCCCTCTTTTGCCCGTATACACATATGCTCCCAGGTATTTTTCCGTATTCTTTGCCCTCTTTGCTGCCATAGCTTCCATAACGTCCCCTTTGCATTTCTCATCGCACTTTGAGCTGAACCATATTGTGGATTTCTCGGGGTTTATCATTAGTCCCGAATGCTTTTCAAATTCGTCGAGGATGCCCATGATCTCTTGTACCTCTCTTCTATTTGCTTCTGCAAAAATTACTAAATCGTCTGCATACATAGAATGAGTGAGTATTGGTGCATCCATAGCAACCATCACCCCCTGATTTGTCCATTTTGTTGGGCTGCGTTTAGTCTTTTGGATAAAAATTCCATTGCTATGATGAACAAATAAGGTGATTGGGGGCAACCTTGTCTGAGGCCACGGGTTGGTCTAAAAAATCCACTCCCCGATCCATTGATTAGTACCGTTACCCTACTCGAGGTTAGACATGACATTATGAGCCTTACCAATGATGTCGGGATTCCAATTTTCTGTAGGGCCGACTCTATGAAATCCCACTCGATAGAATCAAAGGCTTTTTCACATCTTCCTTTAGTGCAAAGGCCCTCCCTCCGAACTCCCTTGATGTGAACGAGTGTAGCATTTCTCTCATTAATATTGTGTTATCGGCTATGCTTCTGTCCTTGATAAAAGCCACTTGTGTTTCGAATACTATCTTATGTATTAAGGGTTGCAGCCTATTTGTAATTATCTTCGTAAATAGCCTATATAATGTATTACCAATGCTAATTGGGCGATAATCTCATGGCGTGGTGGGCTTGGCTTTTTTGGGTATAAGTATGATGTGGCATCTGGCCCATTCTTCCGGTGCAATCGAATCTTTGAACGCTTTTTTTATTATGTCACAGATGTCATCCTTCAATACGATCCAGAACTGCTGTAAGAAGCGGGTTGTGAGCCCATCGGGCCCTGGGGACTTATCGGGCCCCATTTGCCATAGGCATTTCCTGATTTCCTCTGAGGTTGGGCCTCTTGTTAATGCTTCCCCGTCCCTTCTCGAGATCGTGTGGTTTTCCTGTAGTTGAAACTGGGCCAGGTAACTCTCCTTTGCAGCACGCTGTTGTTGCCCCCCCTTGTGATTTGTAAAGATTTTTGAAATATGCAACAAAAGTACCCCTAATTCCTTCTGTATTTTTTAGTATGCGACCATCTCCATCTAACACGCCATTTGTCGTTGTTTCAGCATGTCTTCAGCATTCTCTTAAACATCTGTCATTTTTACCCCCACCAGTCTGACAGCATATCAACCATACATTGCAGTGGTAGGTCCCACCTCTATTCCACACACACAACATAGTATAAGGTTTAGGACATTCCACAAGCCTCTTTCTTAAATAGCTTTCCAATAAATGATGTTTCATTCCTATGGCGAGGAGGAAACGAAAACAGGTTGAGGCGACGACAAGCCGAAATCAGACGTGGATTCAGAAGATCAGAAATATTCGATGCTGTCCAAGGGCAATCAAATAAGAAATGTCAGTACCGATGCTGATGTGATACTATCAGTATCGTTACTAGCAAACATCACAGGGGTGTGCAGTAAAAACTGGTATAGAAATCGTGTAGAGGATCACGATAGCTTGCCAGAATTGGATCAAGCTTGATAGTCAGGACTGAGTATGGCTAAACAGGTTCGTTCTAACTCTGGATTACAGTTTTGATCGAAGGAAGTTTTATTCGTACTTGCCCACGATAATGGCAAGGTAACGACAGATAAGTCAGGATCCTTAGATCAAAGATATGATGAAGGAGAGAGTGCGATACCAGTTTGGCTAAACAAAAGTCTGAAACCTGATATTGAACTGAGCACAGATCAGAAGAGCAAAGAAGAATGGTGAAGCAGTGTGGGCACAAGACAAGGTTGATGTCAGTATATCTTGCTGATTACATTTAAACTGCTACTGTTTCGTATGCAGTTGTGATTCAAATGGTGTAGTGAGGGATAAAAGAAGATATCAGATTAAAGATCAAACTAATGGTGAATATAGGATGCAAAGGGAATATAGGGAATGAGTTAAGGGATCAGGGGGGGCTTTTCGATTTTGCTTTGATGGGTTAGATTTGCTTATAGGACAATTTCTAAGTTTAGATTTACGATTAGTGTTGTGATTGAGATCTCTTGATTAGAATAGAATAGGGTTCTAGATGGTGTGCACGAGAATATGATTCGTGTATTTGTGTGTTTTTAGCTTTTTGTAACTTCTTTTTTCTATGAAAATGGAAGTGGCCGCTTCCTGCTTATTTCAAAAAAAAAAAAAAAAAATTCCTTGCTCCCAGTCCAACTGTCTGGATATAGCAGATCCTGGAAAGGTTTTAAAGGTTTCTGTGTGGCAGATTGAGCCACAAAACCATTCATTATATCAGACCTTTCTGGAATTTTATTGTCTACTAAACACATGCAGAAGTTCAGCAATGTCCCTTTTTATTTAAATTTTAAATTTTCAATTACAAGGGGATCATCATTTTCTGTTATTTGACAGGATTATCAAAGAATGCACCCATAAAAGACTACTCCCTCAGCTCATCTAAGTTCAATCGAGCATTTGATGCATTTTCATCCATCTCAATTTTGGCAACTGTGTTTGGGAATGGAATACTACCTGAAATCCAAGTAATTTTTTCTTAATTGCCTCAATGCTCTCTCTTGTTAATCTCCGAATTTTTTCTTCATTAAAGAAAATTGTAGCAGTAATCCATAAAATTGTTACCTCGTTCTTTAGGCCAATTAGTGATAATCAAGCTATCATTTTATTTGAATGCGATTCTGAATTTGTAAATTGTAGGCGACCTTGGCACCTCCAGCAGCAGGGAAGATGACAAAGGCACTTACCCTTTGCTACGCCGTCATATTCTTCACATTTTACTCAGCCGCTATATCTGGCTACTGGGTCTTTGGTAACCGAGTCAATTCAAATGTACTGCAGAGCCTCATGCCTGACAGTGGGCCCTCTCTAGCTCCTACTTGGTTGCTTGGCCTTGCTGTTATCTTTGTCCTGCTCCAGCTGCTTGCCATTGGCCTAGTAAGCAGTGTTTATTGAATGATTTGGAGGATATAATACATTTGGACATACTCTTTCTTTCTATATATATTCTTGTGAATTAATGTGTGGATGATACACATTAATAGTAAATTTTGGGGTAAAACTAAATTAATAAAAAAATTTATGAACATTATAACTTAGTGTTGTTTCAAATGCAGGTATACTCGCAAGTAGCCTATGAGATTATGGAAAAGAACTCAGCCGACTCAACTCGAGGGAAGTTTTCCAAGAGAAACCTAATTCCAAGGATAATCCTAAGAACACTTTACATGATCTTTTGCGGATTCATTGCCGCCATGCTTCCCTTTTTTGGTGACATTGTAGCAGTTGTAGGTGCTGTGGGATTTATCCCTCTAGATTTCATACTTCCCCTACTCTTATACAACATGGAACTAAGGCCTTCCAGAGGGAAACCCATTTATTGGCTAAATGTATCAATTATGGTTATATTTACCACAGTCGGTATCATTGGTGCAGTGTCTTCAGTTAGAAAGCTAGTTATGGATGCCAACCAATTTAAACTCTTTAGTAACGATGTTGTTGATTGAATCACTTGCTCAAAATAATTCATATTTTTTTTGTCTCAGTTTTGTCAAAACAAAATACACTGTAAATATTAGTAGATGAGTCGTTATAGTGAATCATTGTTTCAACTATTTTCCAGACCTGAAACATTCTTTTCTGTAAAAAGAATTATGCAACTTTGGATGAATTTGTAAAGAAGTTTTGACCAGTATGGTGCCCCTTTGATCAGTATATATTTTCCTTTATTCGAAGGCGTGGCAATATAGCAGGAAAAGGTCACAAATTTATGATTTATGACCGTCGTGGAGTTATGTTCCAATGTATGAAAAAAAAAAAAATTTATTAGTTCAAACTTTCTCATGGATACCAGAACTCAGGCCCTATGTGAAAATATACTAGAATATCGACTGATGTCAGGGGCGAAATCAGAATTCCGAATTAGGAGAATCATTTTGCAAGTATAGTCTAATTTTAATATTATAGAGATGTTAAAATTTAATTTTAATCAAATTATACAAAATTTCAATAATTTTTTTCAATTTTAATTAAAATTTTACTAAAATCTTAGTATTCAATTAAATTTAAGTAGAAAATTAAACAAAAAATTCAAATTTGTTTGGATCAAGGGCCCCGCTGGTTCCGCCCCTAACTGATGTTTGGTACCAGTACTTAATTCTAATCAATTTACCAGAAAACAGAATTTCAGATGCTGTTTTTGAATGCAGAAGTTTAATTACGGTATGGTATTGTCCTTGGGGCCCGTATTTTGAATCATGACAACTTTACTCTAAATCTCTAATTTTTAATTTAATGTGACGAGAGGCCAAATTTAGTAATAAAGCAAGGTTCAATTTCTTTTTTTTTTCTTTTTTTAGTTACGCTCAAATTTCAGTTTTTTTTTAGTAATTATGGAAATTGTTGTAAGGAAAATAGCCAAGGATACAAATTATTTCGAGCAAATAGTCAAATCGGAATTTTTTTCCACCGTGTGGTCCTACCCACGGTAAAACTTCTCTCGTGTGGAAAATGGGTACAGTAGAACAACTACCGTGTGACTGTTCTGTCACAATTCAATCAAAATCTAGCCACACGATAGAAGTTATATCGATTGGCCAAACCTAGCTCCTTCTATAAAAACCCTTCACTTCCACCATCAAAACTCTTAGCCGCAACATAAATTGTCTGTCTTTGTTTTTCTTCATTTTTGTATTATGAAGTTAGAAATTATTTTAACAAATTGAAAAATAAAGTAAAATTGAAGATAAGATTAAAGATCATTATTGTTGTTGCACTGTAAATACAGTATTTATTTAAAAAAAAAAAGAAAAGGAAAGAAAAATGTAAAGAAGCTGTAGTAAATAGTCAATACTTAATTTCTTGACACTTGTACTTGGCCCATATAAATTGGGACTTGCACACACGTCATATCCTTTAGACTCTCTCTTTGGAGTTGACTTCTATTTTTTCCTCCTCTCCCTAGCTACCTCCAACAATTAGAAACAGCAATTTGACAAAAAATAATAATAATCCCTCTATTTATTTTAAGAACAAATGTATCTTAGTTGATTTGTGATGTACTTTACTATTACTATTGAATCATGTACATGAAAAACGTGCCACCAATGTTTCTACTCTCTAGATTTAATCATCATGAACAAATGATACAGAAATCTAATGACATAGCAATTTAGTGACAGCAAATCAGAATGATTTTAATAAGATCATAAGTTCAATCATTTGTGAACACGAAAATTCATATAATTAATAAACATTTATATTAATATTTAAAATCTCTCAATAACTACCACGGTGAAGTTCAGTCCATAGACCAGTTCTTTTTCCAGACCACCTTTCCACTGATGTGGACCACAATTTAACCGTTGTCGTTGACACTTGACAGTCAAGAGTTATTAGAAGTGAGAACTATCAGTGTACAACACCACTACACCAGGTCCACCAAAGTTCTGCATGCGTCGCGCTCTTAAATCGTCTCCTCGGCTCCCTCCTTCCTTTTTTCACAGCTTAAATCCTCTTTCCCCATCGTTTTTAAGTTTTAACACTTAAACTCTATATAAATTGAAATTGATATATATTTCAAATTCGAATTGCCGTGATGGATTCAAAACTTGCCTATGTTTCCTTGCATTTGGAGGAATCTGGTGCAAGCAATGCAAAGCCACAACATGTTGATGCCGGCGCTGCTTTTGTGCTTGAATCTAAAGGTCTGAACAGATCGAATTATCGAATACAACCCGATCCAGTATCCATTAAAGTACAACCTAGCCTCTTAATCCAAACTTGCATTAAATATCTCTTCTACCTTTTTGTGATAGGGACATGGTATCATGCTGGATTTCACCTGACCACGGCGATTGTGGGGCCCACCGTACTGGCTCTTCCATATGCCCTGCGAGGAATGGGGTGGGGCCCAGGGTTGATATCGCTTTCGGTTGCTTTCTTCGTCACTTACTACAACTACGTGCTTATGTCAAAGGTTTTGGATCACTGCGAGCGCAAAGGAAGGAGGCACATACGCTTTCGCGAGATGGCAGCTGATATTCTTGGTTCGTTCATCTACTTTTTCGATCACTTTTTTTACCTAGCTATTTAAGAAGGGTTTTTGAAAGTTTTTTGACATATCATTTTTTGAAGGATCTGGATGGATGTATTATTTCGTTGTGATCATACAGGGAACAATTAATACTGGTGTTAGTATCGGGTCGATTTTACTGGCAGGAGACTGCCTCAAGGTTTGTCATCTAATTCCTTTTATTTGTGAAGTTAATCCTGGAATAATTGTATCCTATTTTTCTTTTTGAATCCGAATTGATACACTCATATACTATTTTGTTTCCTATGCTTTTCTTATTAATTTGTGTGTTAACAGTGGTTATGAATTACATGGATAAATTTAGAGACGTGGTTTCAATGTTCTAACAGTTCTTTAACAGTATTGTTAAGATATTAATAAGCACCTAACTACCTAAGTAATGGCATCAAAGAATTAAATTATACTAATGGATCTTAGTTGGAATTCTGAATAAAATAAGAACGGCGCCATTCAGATATTTTCCTTCTTACTTCAAACTTTTGAAAGTACTAATAAACAAGGGTCACACTAATAGTAGGGTACGATAAAATAATGAGTGCGAAAGTCAACTACATTGGTTCAGAGGCGAATTCGGAGGTCATTAAACCCGGACTCGACTAAATTCGGACACTGAGGTTGAGATCAAATCCGAACACAAACTCACTAAAATCTAAAATATCATTAAAAAACTCATTTTTCACTACGAAAATAACTAAAAATATATTAAATTTTGTGTTTTTTGAAATCAAGCCAGGGCAAGTCATGAATGGATCTGCCCCTGCATTGGTTAGTACAAAACATAACCTTTTTCTCAAGCAGTGTTAATTGCTTTAAATGACAGAGTTGTTCCGTTCAATATTTGATTTTGGGTTGTCTAAAGACTGGAATTGAACCAAATCCAGCATCTTAATCTGAATTTGGTTAACATAATAGAATCCTAAATGGATTCAACCCCAGTTAGAACGTAAGGATCTTATTTTCAGATCAATAATATTCATAACCATTAAAGAGTTTTCAATCATAATCGGAAAATATATATTTTTGTGGACAAAAAAAAGTATCATGGTATGGCTATTTTTTTTTTTTTTTTGAGATGATGGCATGGCTAATTTACACAGATAAATTTAACTGTGAGAGTATATGTAAAATTCTTTCTTCACATCTAGCTAATCTACACCATATTAAGCCCAAAATTATATAGTAACATTTTTATTTAAATCATTATAAGTTTGTTTACCAGATCCATATCAGATTTTTGGATTGTCATTTTTCTTGATTTAAATGCCAATTCAATAATTATGCTGGTTTCCCTTGAAATCCATATGTCAGTAATTAAGCAGAACTATTTTTTTTTGTTGAGATCCACACATGGACGCTTCCATGTGGATTTTGATGGAGTTATTGACATTATTAATTAACTTAGTTGTTTATTTGCATTATTAAACATGATTTGACTGAGTAAATAGGTTCTGGCCTCATGGATGACAGATGTATCAGGCTATCCATATGTCCCAGTAAGATTATAAGATGTCTCTGTTGTTGGCAAATGCGCTGCTCATCAGATGTAATCTAAAAATAAATAAAATAACAAACTCATTCACATGCGCGCGCGCACACACACACACAGACACACAGAGAACACACGTGGCAGGCCATTGCCAATTTTATCCAAAAAAAGGAGACAGAAAGAGAAACTGTGGCATTAATATATTCAGAATTTAGAATGATTAACCCCTATAAACATGAATGCTTCTTTAGTTACTTAACCTATATATTGGGTATGTACTGCTTGAAGGCTTAAAGCTTAAATGAGATATCTTCCGTTATTTTGTGATATTAATTACTTTAGAATGGGCCCTAAAAGTTTTAGTTAGGGAATTTAACATGGGACTTTATATAGATATTTTATATATGTGACGTGACATCATACTGGTTAATTTTTGCCCTTACCAGTAACAAAAAATTGTTTACCTTTGATTTTCACTTCTCAAGTAGTTAGTATTCTCTTTTAATGTTAGATTTTAACATTAAATTCCTGATTGCAAGTTCTGATCATTGTTTTCTAAAATACTATTTTTTAGCCCACGCAAAATTGTTGTTTTCTTTCGCTCTTTTATGTTATGTTCCGCTAGAATTGTTTTTGTGATTAACACTGTCATTTTTGCATCTCATCAGATTATGTACTCAGATCTGTACCCCGATGGCCCCTTAAGGCTATACCATTTCATAATAATTGTGACGGCAGTGCTGATAATACTATCTCAGCTGCCTTCCTTTCACTCCCTTAGGCACATCAACCTTGCCTCCCTTATCCTCAGCTTGGCATACACATTTCTTGTCGTAATTGGTTGCTTTCGAGCAGGTTTATATTGGATTCTCTCTCTCTGTTTTATTTCTGAATTTCTCTTGTAGGCACAACAACTTTTGCCAGAATCATCAGTGCTAATTGCATCCCCTCAAAGCCCAAAAGTTTAGTGACACGATTAATTATAGATGACCATATATATGTTTTGTAAAAAAAAATATGTTTCACTTGGGAAGGCACAACATATGTTATGAGAAATGCTATACCATATTGAAAATATATGGCTACAGGTACAATTGTGTGTGTGTGTGTGTTTTGAGGAAATTATGTTCATTTTAGTGTTATATGGGAAGTTAATAGCTAGTACAGCCTTGAATTAGTAGAGTTGCTGGCATCCTTGATAACGTGGCTTTTGAAGGAGAAAAACAAATATATCCTCCTATTAGTGTAATTGGGTATTAGATGCCATTCCTTGACAAACTGGTTAGAAGAATGAGACACTCATTTATAGTTGGAGCACTAAAGAAAGTCTATCTTAATTATTTATGCTAATGCTACAGGAATAAAAGTCCGAATCGCTTTTTTGCATAAACAATTTGCTGAAAGTAAAATTAAAAATATTTATGTGCTTATATTGTTCCATTCTACTTCTTAAAAAATGCAGTTGTATGATATTGCACCAATGCCACATGTCTGTTGGTACATACGTATAATAGATAAATACGACATCTACCAAAAAAAAGTTTTTTACATTTTCAAGTACAAATAAAATTTGATAAGTAAAGGAAAAAAACAAAATTTTCACAAATTAGTACAAAATCTATGTGATAGCAATAGTGGGCCTGGGTAATTATGTCTTCGAGTTAGCAATAGGCTCATATCAAGCTACACATCTTCCGGAGTCTTTGGTTTCTGAATTTGCTATCTGGTTTCACCATTGGGGTCCTGTGCCAGATAGATCAGTTTCAAATTGCATTTCAGTTGGGTTTCTAGTTGCTTGGTTTCATTGCTTAAAAAGGATCTAATTAAGTCCAGGTTATGTCCGTTTGCCGCGTTTATCAGGTTTTTGTCATGTCTCATCAGTCATCATAGGTTCACAGTTTTGAAAAGACGACAGTCCGGCCGGTAAAAGTCTCGTGAAAGAACTAATGTCTAGTATCATTTTATTGCAGATGGAATTCTTTATAAAATTGCAATCAAGCAGCATTTTGGATTCAAATTCTTCAGCTATAACATATTGTTTAAATGGAACAATTTGTTCCATTGTACTTTAGTCCTTTGTTTTCGATTTATTTCACATGTTAGGTCCAAAACATATCATGTAATCTACATACAGTTCATAGTAACAGATTTTTTTTTTTTATAATCAGTTCATAGTAACAAAGTTGCCAATGTTTGGTTCCTACACAAGAGTCCATTTGTACACAAAACTACACAGAATGGGCACAAATGTTTGGTCTTCACAGATACCTTGGTTTCTCTGAGACAGATTGAATCTGGTCACATGGGCTTTTATCAGCTGGACCTATTTTTATTGGGCATTCCAGTCTTGTGGCTCGTACTTTAGAAAATAATGGTTAGCATATATATGGAATCCAGAATGTAGTTATCTATATTATGAGGAAATATTTTTGTATTATTGTTATGCAACAGGAGCATCAAAGGATGCACCCCCAAAAGACTACTCTCTCAGTTCATCTAAGTTCAACAGAGCCATGGATTCATTTTCATCCATCGGCATTTTGGCTGCTGCGTTTGGCAACGGAATTCTACCTGAAATACAAGTAATTATCTTTCCTTATTACAGCAGTTCATGCTTGTAAATCCCTTCAACAAATTAATTAAAGAATTAATCATTAGTTGATTCGTCCTTGTAGGCAACCTTGGCACCTCCAGCTGCTGGAAAGATGGAGAAGGGGCTCAGAATGTGTTATGTCGTAATATTCTTCACCTTTTACTCTGCTGCGATCTCTGGTTACTGGGCCTTTGGTAACAAAGTCGATTCAAATGTACTCTCAAGCCTCATGCCTGATAGTGGGCCCGCTCTCGCTCCTACTTTGCTGCTCGGCCTTATCGTTGTGTTCGTCCTCCTCCAGCTGTTTGCCATTGGACTTGTAAGTGATTTTTTTTCATCTTTTGCCGAAACTAGAATGTAATCATTTTAATTAGTTAAATAATTTATTGAAGGATGCATACTTTGTAAATATTCTTCATATTTTTCTTTTTTCACTACTAAATTATGTTGGCAAATTTAATTTGGAGATTCCTTCATGGGAGTAAAATTAAAACTTTGTAGTAAAATTATGCATCAAATTGGACGTAAGTTTCTTCCAGTATATTTCAATTTAGTTAAAACAGTATAATTTGACAAATGTTAATTCAAGTGCAGGTATACTCACAAGTTGCCTTTGAGATACTGGAAAAGAACTCAGCTGACTCAACCCAAGGAGTGTTTTCAAAGAGAAACCTAATTCCAAGGATTATCCTCAGAACACTTTACATGATCTTTTGTGGATTCATGGCAGCCATGCTACCCTTTTTTGGCGACGTACTAGCAGTTGTAGGTGCTATCGGGTTTATCCCTCTCGATTTCGTACTCCCTCTGCTCTTATACAACATGGCGCTACGGCCATCTAAAACAAAGCTGATTTTCTGGGTCAATATAGCAATCATGGTTATATTTACCATGGTCGGTATTATTGCTGCATTTTCATCAGTTAGGAAGCTTGTGCTTGATGCTAATCAGTTTAAGCTTTTTGGTAATGAAGTGGTTTGAATCTCCTGCTCAAATACTGTTGCCTGATTTCTTTGTTTTTCCCCAAATTTGTGCTAACAAAAATTAGTATTTAAAGTAAATATTTGACAGATAAGTCTGTACCCCCTTATGCAATATAATTCCAATTTTATTTTTAAACTACTACATGTGCGCGCACGTCTTTATGAATTAAAGATTTTGCCAATTTGCATGCTTCTGTGAAATGTTTGGAAACTTGATCGATTACAAGTTGTGTCTATGAATTAAAGATTTTGTCAATTTACAACATATCATATGATTCGATAGTCATGTCTTGGGATGAATGGTTGCGAATTTGATGATCCATTTAAATTGGCTTGTCATTGATATTACTATATTTGATGCTTTGTGTAAGTATAATATATTCTAGTATTCTCCTTCATTTTTTTTCATGTTGTCATCATAATCTCTTAACTTCTTTTTGGTTTGTTTAGTGATCGAATCATGTAATTAACAAGTAGGTTCCCTGTCTGTAACTTGTGGCCTTGTAGATCAACCAATTCCTGTTCCTCAAATAGACAAATACTGTGAGCATTATTCAACAGTAAAACTTTAGTATTATGGAAAATAAGTTTGTATATAAGAAAACATATTAAAACAGGCCCAAAAAGCCCCAAACTGTTCTTCCCCATTCGATATCTAAAATCAAGTAGGTTCTGCTGCCCGGGACCGGTATTCTCCGCACCGTCTTTTAGCGGTGCTCTCTTCTCTAGCGCTCTGAAACTCATTAGCAGATGGGAATCCTTGGGTACGCAATTTTCCTGAAATTTAACCAAATTTCATGTTTAAAGCTAATGGCGAGTTCAAAAATCAAAAGTTTGTCATGCATTACCCGGAATTTAGAAGAATTAGATATGGTATTGTGTGTATAGTTTTTGTATGAACTTCGTTTCAGTTATTAGCATTTCATACCAAGTACCATTATCAATTCAATCTTAACTGAATACAATATTAGGTCGATCAGATAAATTTCATGTGATTTCTTTGATTAGCCAAAGTGGCTATACATCAATCAGTACAACACCTCAATTTACCAGACCATCCTGACCGCAGTGTGTCCATTAATCCTTGAAGATTTCCAGGATGCGTGTCCGATACAAGAAGTGTATCATCCACAAATTTGTATGCCGCAAGGAATATAGTAGGTGTAAATGGAGACAATTGAATATTGAATAACTGAATTGTTGAATTACACTACTACAAGATACATTATATAGAAATACAATGAAGCAGAATTAGCAAAGTAATAAATAGAAATCCTAATTGAATATTATCTCAGATCTCCGATATATCTCTAAAGATACTAATAGATACTACAACTGTTAACAGTAGGTATAACGATAGAATGTTGTGTTGTTTTATTTAGCAAAACAAAGGCATGGTAGCTCCTTCATGGGCCCCTCAGGTAAAAGTACTTGCGCACAAGGCAACCAGTGGGTTCAGGTCTCATTGTGGGTGAAACTCAACACTAGAAAGCATGTGTCATGGCGTGCCTATGAATATGATTGCATGGCCATTGTACGCAGAGCAAAGAATGAATGCACGATGTTGGTGGATGGAGCGGGATCGCACTAAGGCCGGTGACGCGGGAGGACAAATTGGTCGAAAGGGGAGAGATTGAGATGGTGGTGAGGGAGCTGATGGAAGGAGAGAAAGGACATGTGGCATGACGTGAGACTCAGGAACTGCAAGATAACGTGGTCAGTGCATTGTCGCCGGAGGGATCATCGGGCTTAGATCTGATGAAAAGTTGCTGATCAGTGGAAGGATGAAAATGCAACTAAAGAATCCATTTGATATGCAAATTTGATTGAGTTTGGAATTACGGTTCCAGGTAAATGTAATTTTAAGAGAGGCTGAGCCCTTTCGACAAATGAAAGAAATTTTAAAAAAAAGTGAAGTTCAGGATTGCGCACAAACTGTACGTGTATCTGCCTGGTTATGATTTTGACAAATTATATCTGTTAGCGATTGATTTCCTTGTAATTTCTTCTGTAGTCTCCGGAATTCATTTGAAAATTAAGAAAAACATGTTCCTTTTTTAGAGATTAGAGATTCCAGTGCTCTCACAATTAATGTACAAGAATAATGCGCATGTGATGACACTACAAAATTATTTAATTTCAAAATTAAAATAATTTGTATAGATGAAGAGATTCTTAAATTAACTTCAAAAATCTTCTTAAACTCTGACCTATAAAAGGTTTCTTTTTTACATATGCAGTGAAAAAAAATTCAAAATGCTCTTAATGAATTAATCACTAATCTTAAAAGTACAATAAATTAATAATCACGCAGAAAAAGGAGCTGCTTGTTGTGTGGGTAAAAGTTTTAAAAAAAATGCCCAGAATGGGACCTTAAAAGGCTTACATGGTTGTAAAAGAAGAAAGGCTAAATAAGCCCAAAATTAAACATCCCGCATGACCCAATCCAAATCAAGTTACTTGCATTTCCTTCTAATCTTCACTTTATTTCATACTGCGGTTTTCTAGTTTCTTCTCTTTCATCATCGCACAAAGGAAACCCTAGCATTTACCGCTACCCAAGTTTCCTCGCACCTTCAACTCAAGCTCAAATGTAAGTTACTATGTTTTCTCTCCTCGTTAATTCTTGATTCGGGAATGGCTACTTGTGTAATTAGTGTCTTTATAATTTCTTGAGAACTGCTGATCTTTTTTCGATTTGAACTTTGAACTGTGGTGTAGGGAGGGAGAGAGGATAATATTTAGAGGTAGTGAATTGATTTTCTTTCATTACAGTTCTTGCATTCTTGTCTGAGCTCATGTTAGTTATGCCTCTTTTGGGAGTTTTGAGCAATACATATTTATGTGTTTATCTTTCTTTTCAACTGTGAATTGAGCTAATTTGCAGCTGGATTGATGTTTTACATTTTATGCTTTGTCATTTCTTGTTTAATATATATATTACCAAGTTTCAGAAAAGCGTGAGTTGCAAAATTTGCCTTGGTGTGATGCTTGTGTTAAAATTTGAGTACAATGTTTGTGTGTAAATCAGGAGGGGTTCCATAAATCGACCGCCTACTCCAGATGGGGAAGAAGTACCTCAAAAAGAGCCTTCTCTTAGAGAACTTATCAATATTAAGGTACTTCATTTTTTTTAATCACAAGGTGTAATTGAACCCAAATAGTGCAAAATAGGACCCACTCAGCTTGAAGAGATGATCTTGAAATTAAAATGAGTAGTGAAATCTTTTGGCTTAGCAAATACCTTAATTTCAAACCCCTGTCTAACTTCTGTTCAATTTCAACTTTGTCAAATTCTCAATATAATTTGTATAAACCCAATGCCTTGAGTCATTCACCATGTAATCATGCATCAAGAATCTTTTATGGTAAGGGTCTAATAGTTTATGTACCACTGGGCTGTACCTGACTCCTTGATAGTTCTGTGAGAGAGAATTGATTGTGAAGGATGTTGTTGTCAACCGTGACTAAAATGGGTTGTTTTTTAAAGCTGATAGAGAGTGGGGAAAAGGAAAAATTAATGGAGCTGCTAAGACAAAGGCTTATTGAATGTGGATGGCGTGATGACATGAAATCTCTTTGCCGGTTTATTTCTTTCTAAATTCTAGTCCTTTCCAATTTTGCAAATTACATTCTGTTCCAGAAAAAAAAAAAAAAATATGAAACCAAATTATTAACAGTTATTATATGGAGCCCTTGCCTCATTTCTTGTTCCAATACGGTTGTTTGTTGTTTATTATTTTTCCCCTCCAATCATGAAAATGCCTGTGTTTAGTTTGTTAGTAATGAATATAATGATTTGCTGTGACTGTATCACTAAATACAAAATGAATGAAATAAGTAGGGCTTATGCTAAGAAAAAGGGGAGGAATAGTGTCACAGTTGATGATCTTATTCACGTCATTACACCTAAAGGAAGAGGTAAGTTCTTCTTTTTTTCAATTGTCTTTAATATAACATTTTTATACATGATTTATTTTTCATAACGTGCATGTCAAAATTGAAAGACATTTATAGTGTGTTAATAAAAGTTGCATTGTACTGCAAGTCTGGTACCGTTGAACACGAGTGCAACTGATAGGTATTGGGATGAACTGCGGAATACACTAGAGTTTGTTTAATTTTCTCATTATAAGTAAGATTGAACCCTGGCCATATTTTACCAGGATGTAACAGTAAGAGGCCCGACCAGTGAAAAGCTAGATATGTAACCCCTGGCCATATGGTTGTTTTCTGTTTAACTAGAATGTTAGCACTGTATAAGTTCAGGGTACTTCCGTAATGGTCAGTATTGAATGTTGTAAATTAAAGTAACCACAAGTTGCAAATCTGGTACAGCATCAGTGCCTGACTCGGTGAAGGCAGAGCTGTTACAACGCATCAGGTCTTTTCTTATGTCATCGTCCCTTTGGTAGATTCGCATAATTGGAGGGTTTGTTTTGTACTGTGTAAATTTCACTCTATCGTTGTGATTCCCAATATAATGTTAAAAGAATATGAGAATGAGAGAATTAGGATTTGCATGTATTATTGGTTGTATGGATATGTTGGAAGGGACAATGACATGTGGGGCCCACCCTTATGGTGGCTTAAACTTCCCCTGGTGTTTTTATTTTATAACCTTCCTTCATCTATGCTTGCTTGAAATTCTTAAAATTATCCCGACATGCCTATTCCAAAACGTTAGGCAGTTGGACTAATATATGAAGTGTTATCATTATTTTGAAAAATGAGAATGTATGTAAACATAATTAAAGGAAGACATTTGCTAAATAATGCTAATATGCAAAAAATAGCTTCACTCAGAAATAAATCAATTTGAGGGCCATATTTTTAATACCTGCTATTTTCAGAGCAGCTCAATACATTTCAAGCAAAACAGAAAATAACTTGTGCGTTGTATCAATCTAAATGGAGCTCGTATTATTCCAATCCCCTGCTAAGATTGGATAAAAGGACCTTTAGATTAGAATCATCAAGTGCAGCAAAAGACATTATAAACTGATGTGTTATAAAATCGAATAAATTCAGCATTAATACAAGAAATTCATCAATAGAAAATTACAAAAATCGACCTGTCATCTCAAAAGCCTACTCAATATGGTCTCACAATAAATTCTAATAATTTGCACCTCTGGTTGTCCCACATTTGGATGATGATTTGCCACAAACGCCACAGCCGTATGGAAATAAAAAAAGATTTGACACAACATCATTTTGTTCATTTTTCCTTTTACTCTGGACATCCTAAACAATTATATTTATCAATAATTTCAACCTAACTAATTTTTACAAAAAAAAATATATGATGCTGAATTAAGTTATCATATCTTGTAAATTGAAAAAGAAATTGAAGCAGTGCAAGCGCATGCATACTTAATTGTAAATTTTAGATGTAACGGACATCATCAATTTATTGGTATTTCATGATTGATTTTGAGAATAAACTATGCTGTTATGGAGTATCATTTGCCAAATTCTAATTAAACTAGGAAACGCCAGTGCGGCGTAGCCGCCGCATCTGTAAAGATATCTTTTGTTTTGATAAAAGATGTATTATTTTAAAAACATACATGTATTATATAAATTTATTAAAATTGTTAATGTGTTAATATATATGTTTTATATTTTAGAATAAATTTTGTGTTTGTCACGAAAAGGTAGACATGAAAATTTGATGTCAAACTGGTAGCATACACGAAATAGTTCCTGCTATTTAGAAATTACTTTATTAGTTTTTTCCTTGTTGGTTTGCAATTGCTGACATGCATTCTGACGCTTATTATGTACAACTTCGATTTGTTCTTGCCTGAGTTTTGACTTAAATGCATGTATCTTCTTCTTTTTAGCCGCCTTTTGAAAATGTTTCCAGAATCATGATAAGCAAATTTATACGTACCAACAATAATTGCATCATATATTGTCTCACAACTATAGGATTTGCCATAATTCAATGGGATCCATTGCTCTCAAACAGTCACATTGGTATAATAAATAAGACCAAATACATGTCAAGGCTATACAATTCCATCCAATCCTTGACTAAATATGATAGTAGCCTAGTAGGGGTTAACAGATGTTAATACTGTCAGGAGTAAAGTTGCATAAAACTCCGACAACAACCAAGCATAGATAAAATGTTTTGGTGCTTACCACTTCATCAGGGTCATTCGGATCAATGTAGAATTTAGTAAGAAGAGGGGCAAAAGTGAGCAGTGCTCTCTGTAGATTGTTGTATCTTTCTCTTTATAGCTTCTCTTGTGACAACAACCTCTCTCTACCTCCCGCAATACATCAACTTCTCCATCTTCTTTCAACCTCACATTTGATGGGTCCACCTCGTATATTTCAGAGAGAGAGACAAAAAGATCACAATAGATATGGATTCTCACATAAATGCAAGCACCGATTACTCTTTTACAATATCTTACTACATGGCTATCAATACATGCCAACTACTCTCATTCTGGCTTACACGTGTATTTATCCACAAAAGCATCTATTAATCAACATGCCAAATGTAATGGATCATTTATTTTTTTCTAAATAGTTGGTTCTTTGCTAACTCCCCTCCTTTCTTTAGTATGGTATTGCCCTCTTTCTTTCACTTATGATAAGATAACTATTATCAAGGTAATTTAAGCATCTTAGCACTTAGATTTATTATTTTTCGAATTCACATAGACAAATTGCCCCAAAGTTAGGTCTAATGGAATCAAGTATCTGTATATAAATTTCAAACACAAGTTTTAATACATTTCTTTCCAAAATACAATCTTTCTATCTTTTATCAAAAATAAAGAAAGAAACTCACCTCTTCTTGTCAATATTGAGTACATCACTTCTATCAGCCCTCTCAACAATTACCTATAAGAATAATTATTGCAAATAACTAAATTAGTCCCTCATACTAAATTGAGTTAATAAGAGTTAACGATTTCTAAAGTCAAAACAATTAAGAAAAGGTTAAGGGTAGATATCCATTCACAACCGATTTCTGTGACAATCATGGCATACTCTTTGAGTTTGTTTGGAAAAAAATAACAGAAAAAGAATTATAGGCATATTTTTTTCCTTACATGATTCCACTTTCACACCAAACAATTGAATTCGGCTAAGGATAATATCCAATTATGAACTACATAGGAATTAACAATATTTTCATAATCAATTTAAATAAATTGAAATATCATACCAGGACTCAGATATGATAAACGCAAAACACTCTTGTCTCTTGTGTTCCCAAACGAATTATTTCACAAAAAAGACAAATCATACACACTACATTATATATGTTCATAAGAAAAATGAAAGAAAAAGAAAGCAATGACAAAGAAGGCACGAAACACATTTTCATAATCAATTAAATAAATTTGAATATTATACCAGGACTTTGTCTGGGTATTTCTGCTTATCCTTTCAGCTTTAGCCTTTCTAGCAAAAAGTGAAAATCAAATGAGTTATGACCTGAACCAACTTGTACCCCGTCGGGATGAGAGAGCGCTTGAGGCACTTCTGCTAACTACCATCATTTCTACGTCATGAGCCCACTCAGAATGAAATGCGACGAATGTGAAATATATCAAGCCAACTGTAGTCTGTTCAAAACAACAAAAAGAATAATTCATCAAATGTACCAGTGTGCTATATGTATGAAAACATGTTCAACATTTATAAATTTGTATATAACCTTATAACTGTACATATCATGATCCACATGCAAATTGGCTCAACCACTCGAGCAATCAGAAGCTTGGAGCAAAAACGACTATAATTTCAATAACAAATAACTTGTATGCTAAATTGGTATACTGGCAGTGCAACTAAAAAAGGTAAAGGATCTTCTTAATAAGCACTTTCAAGAGCTATATAAAGTACATATATGTCCTTTATCAACACAAAAATTGTTGTTGAGAGGACAAATTTAAGAAGAAAAAGGTTGAAGCGACAGCAACCACAGCCACACCAATCCTAGTAAATAGTCTTGGTACTGATTCCTAAAAACAGCCTCATCCATTTCAATTTGAAATTAAAAGTTATTTAACAAAAATTATAAACATGATGAAAGAGAAGTATTGAAAAACTATATACACACATACACAAAGTTAGATCCCGTCTCGATAACATTCTTCCCAATTCCGCATGCAGTTTGAGCAACTGAAGTTGCATTTGAAAATACAAACATTAAAGAACTATTTGTCCCAATGGGATCCCTTTTCATGGAGCTGAATTCAATAGTTATGAATACATATTGTTCTTTGATAGATGTAATTAGCAGTGAAATTTCTTTTACTAAGGGCAATTTATCGAACGGTTAGTGTGCCATTAGTGAACAACCTCTTCCCCGTGCATACACACAGTCACATAGAGAGATTGCAAGATAGAGATAAGTGGCAGAGAGAGATGCCTTTGGCAAAGGGCAACGACGACAGGGGCGCGAATTGGCCTAGAGGAATGAGAAGGAAAAGATGGAAAATGGGAAAGTGATAAAGAAAACTTTGCAAAAGGAGAACAAAGAGGAGTAGCTCGATTAAGGCGAGAGGCAGCAAAAGCGGTCGAACTGTGACGTTGTTGGTGATTGTGTGTGCTCGACACTGATCTTTACCTCTATCCAAATCACAAATATAATTTTTTGATCTTGGTCTTGGAGTTGCAAGTCGCCTTTTCCTCTCTTATACAGATCGAAAGCAACGACATCGAAGAAGAGGCATTAAAGAGGAAGGAGAAGGGTTAAAGGTACCAAAACAGGAAGGGCAAGAGTTAACTGTGGCGACGATAATAATCAACAGTAGCAATGTTGTGTGGCGATACCGTGGCAAAGAGGGGTGTGGCAATGGGTTGCGAAGAGAAGAAGAGAAAAAAATAACTCTCTACACGACAACGACATGGTGCGAAGAGAAGACGATGATCGAATGACCACGAGCGGTAGCGACATGGAACGAACGACTGACACAGATGGATACGGAGGAGATCTATCATTTTGCAATTTGAACTATATTCGTAAGTTGCAATAACACTTGATAAGCTCTTACATAATTTACATTACATACGCGAAAGATAGGAAATGGACCTAATTTCAGGTTTGGGCCTTAGATCATTACTCAAACAAACACAGCCCATATCCGCAGCACATTGGCCAATCCGTCTAAGGCCATTTCCCAACAACACGTTTCATATGCGGTTCACTGACTACAAAAAATGTAATAAACAACCGTGTCAGTCACCCTCTACACATTTGACTGTACATGTTCGACCCCAAAACTTCGAGTTACTCGCTTCAAGAACTGAGACGGAGAAGCGCAGCGGAACCAATTCGCGAGTAGGCTGAACTAAAGGCGCGCTTTTGATGGAGGCACAACAGCAGCGACTGGTGGCGGCGCTGGAGAAAAACGCGGCGTGTTGCGGCTGGAACTTCTGCGGCCAACGACTAGCCGTTGGTTCCTTTGACGGCGCCGTATCTGTTTACGACTCTCACGACTCATCTTCCGCCGCCACTTCTCCTTCTCATAAGTGGAAGGTGAGTTCAGTTAAAACTCTTACTTAAACTTCACAATGCTGTTTGGTTTTTGATGCGTCAGAAGTTTACTCCCTGTTTTAGTTGTTCATTTTGTTCTTGTTTTCTTTTTCTTTTGGTTTTTTTATTGGTTTGTACAGGTGCACACAAATGGCATTTCAAGCGTGGTGTGGCTTCCTCCTGAAGCTGGAGATGCGATAGCATGTGTTTGCGTCGATGGTACATTTTCCATCTGGGAGGAGGTTGGAGAAGGTCTGATTTTTTTTTCTCTTTTTCTTTAATTCTTGTAAGAATCTAATGGCTAATTTTACATTCATATCACGTGTAATACTTTGAAACTTGTAAATAGAGGGTTGTTATCTTTTGGAGAAACGTTGATAATAGAGGTGTGGCCACCATATAGGTTATAATATAACTTAGGATACATTTTACGATACATTTTACGATTCGAAATCATTGGGTTATATTAATGCCGAGTATAACTTAGGTTGAGTGATTGATTGTGAGCTGTGAGAGATGTACAGTGCTCGGGATTGATCGTATTTGTTGGGAGGAATGAGTGCATCTGGCGATTAGCTCATGGTCGTGTGCGAAGCGCGGCCGAGGCTCTGACGAAGTGTCATCCAGGGATTGTGAGGCAAAGATATAACAAGCGATGTTGGGACGGGTTTCGCTTTAGGTCGGGTGCGACGTTTGGCTAAGCAACAATGACGACGATTGGTAGAGGTACAGGATGCCTTAATGGCAAAAACGGGATATGTCGGTACCTAGATGTCATTCATTTAGATAGGATTGGAAAATGATAGAGGATAATTGTATGGAACCATGGGGATTACATTAGTTTTGTTTCTGTGTTTCGATGTGTTTAGATTTAATCAAAGGGATTAGATTAGTCTAGGGTATAGCCGTATAGATTGTGAGTGGGTGTTGGTTGATGATATGTGAGTGTTTTTTGTTGGGTGTAACTTCGTTTTTGTTATAAAAATGAAGTGGTTGGTGCTCCCCACTTATTTCAAATTTATATATATATTGGTTACGTTAACCATGTGAAACTAGTTTTGGGCTGTGACTTCACTTTTATGTGTGGTTATTTTCTCTTGTAGATAATCAGACAATTGCATGGAAGAGATGCTTCCTATTAGAAAGCGCCAGTTGCCGTTTGCTTGATGTAAAAATTGGAGTATTTTCAGAAAGCCTGAAGATGGTATTTATTTTTAACCTTTCAATTTTCTCCTTAGAGAATTTTGATGAAGAATTGTCAAAATGTATTGGGCTGAAGTAACTCTGGACATCCCAAAATAATATTTAAAGCTTTAGATCATATTTGAACCCACAATCCTGGCCTGAGAGCCTCAAAGTAGCTTTCAGGATTTTAATACATTATTTAAAAAATAACAAAATTTTGGGGGTAATTTTTTTTTAGAAAAATTGGGTGTATTACCAAATGGCCCAAATCAATGAATTTTTTTGTTTGTTTTAGCAGCTTTCTGGTTTAGATAAGTGTGTGTTTACTTTCTGGTCTTCTCTGAGAAATTTGTAGAACACAATTCCTGTATGCTTTTACATAATACAAGAAAATGAGTCATTTTATTTTTGCCTCGAACAATATTTTTTTAATATAAGTTTTGTCAAATAGATCACTGCATATTCTGATGGCCATGTGAAGATCTTTGAGCTTTCGGATTCGTTAGATTTGGACAGATGGCAGCTTCAGGTTTGACTTTGAGAATTTCTATTGTGTGATTTACATGATTTTGGGCACCTTTTAGTACTTTTTATTGTTTTTCCAATTTATTATTAATTATTAGTAATAATGGAAAGAGTCATAATTGGCTTTTGTCAACATACATGGTAGCTTGCTCTTTGCCATTTCTGCTCAATATTGCTATGAACATATCACATGAACTAAACCAACTCAAAATATGAGCTATCAACATCAATTGGTAACTAAATTTACTATGTCAAGTTGTCAACTAATTTGCTTGGTTCACTTTGTAATCGGAAAAAAAAAATCTCAACACTTATCCTTGGGTTTGGTTTTTAGTTGATTGGGATTGGGAATAGGTGGGACTAACTAGAGCTAAAGGCTAATTTTCTCTCTTTAACAAATTGTTGTTCCCTCAACTGTATGCAAAAGTATTGGAGTTATAATTGATTTTGCTAAAAAGAGAGTGGCCTTGTTATATGTTCATTTTGTTAGTGGTCGAGCTAGGTTCCTTTCCAAATACCAAATTAAAGAAGATCAACGTTAACCATTTTGACTGGTAGACCTTTAAAATAACCTCATATGCCCCTCTGAAGCATGCTAGATGACACAGATTCCTCTTTTAATTTCGTCAACAGCACCAACAATGTGCATTTTTTATCGTGCATACTATCAGGTTGCATCTCAAAGGTCCCTTGAATTATGCTAAATATCACATATATTCCTCTTTTTATTTCATCAGCAACAGCATTTTTATTGTCGTTGATGTAGCTATTAATAATTATTAATATACTAAGTGTTTATGTTTTTATAAACAATATTGTCAGAATATTTTTGAAGTAAATAGGGGGGCAGCATGTATATTTGACTATTTAATATTTGTAGGAGAATAACATCCCCGTGATGTTTTTTTGTTCTTTTGGCGGGTTATGGTATTTCTAGTTTCATCGATGGATGAATGTTGCATTCTGATGTTTGTTGAGGTATACATGAAATTGACCCCCTATTTTGGCAGTCAGACTTCCTAAATGTCGTGGATTCAGTCTCAAGATTTGGAAATTCTGATTGTTTCTCTGCATCCATTGCATGGAAACCAAGGGAGACACAACTTCAGCGAGCCCCGGCTAGTTTTGTTCTCGGTTTCAATTCAGATTCTCCTCAGCTCAACTCCTCAAAGGTACTGATATTTCTTTTCTTTTTCTAATTTTGAACATGCCCGTCGTGCATAATTATTATCTTCATGACACTTTTACAAAGAAAACCTGGAATTAACATTTTTTTCACAAACCTTTCTATGACTATTAGCTAATAGTTGCGCATTTCAGTTATGATTGTTATTATTTGCAAATTGTGTAAATTACTGAATTATTTTCGCGATAATCCATTTTAGCTTCCACCTAAGTACTACATACACAAATGCATAATGCATTTGTTAGTCTTAAACGAGGATGGATTGGCTCATGCATGAAAGGGAAAATTCTGATATTCTTGGTTGCCTTCATTTTAAGCTAAAATTGATTGTTAGACAAACTAGTCAAAGCATGTCTCGAAGATCCATATACATACAATAGACACTCACTAATGTTCGTACAGATATTCATTAAAAGTAAAAGATAGATAGTTGCTTTACATTGCAACTCTGGAATGTAACAGATTTGGGAATTTGATGAAGCACATCATCGGTGGATCCTGGTTGGAGAGCTTGCTTTGCCACAAGATAAGGGTGATGCTGTAAATGCTGTAGCATGGGCTCCAAATATTGGCAGGTATAGTTATACCTTCCTAAGCCAATGGACATTTGTTGTTACTTGTTAATGACTGCAGATTGAATTGTTCTTGGTTTGTGGTGCCTAGAGTATCCATGTGCCATCTGAAAATTCAGTTTGTAGCACTTGTCCCAATCAAGATTAAATCTGTGCTGTGAAGTGCTTAGTTTGAGGCTATTTAAGAGATTAAAGGTATGAATGTCCATAGATGGCAACAGCATTGAAGTACCCCAAATGGATGTGCTGGGCTATATCGACCAGTACTAGTGCTCTCTAGTACACAGATGTACTGGCCTGTTTCAGCCAAATTTTAGACTTCCATAATATCTCTCAATTTATTGTCCATATTACACAAGAGGCTCGATCATAATTATACCACCTTGTTTTTTTCTGTGGATTTGTCAATCTATGACCATATGATTTAAATTTAACAGTTTCATTTGGGTGTTCCATTGTTGGGCCCTTTGGGTTCATTTAGTTGTGTAAAAACACATTATGATATTTGTTAATTTTTCATTTTTATTAGGCCATATGAAATAATAGCCATTGCAAGCTTCAAAGGAATTGCGATATGGCATGTGGGACTCGATCTCGGCCCTGATGGAAGACTGTCAACTAAAAAGGTCGCATTACTCTCTGGCCATGATGGCGAGGTATAGACTATACCGTATAGTTGGATATGGTATTTTGTTTGCAGTTCCATTTATATCCCTGCATAATGCCAAAAGCCCAAAAGTCCACCATTTTGCTCATTCAACATGCTTGCGTGATGATCTCATTATCCCTGTAATCTTGTGAAGGATACATGTACTATGCTTCTCAACGTTTATCTCTGCTGAAGGATATATTGTGGGTTAAATGGTTAATATTGGCACTTCCAAAGAAATTATGAAGGGTCTTCGCTGATATTTATCATCTTCTACTTGCCAGATAACTCTGTTGCAGGCCATGCCTTGATTTTCCTTCTCTATGTTTTTGGGTTGGGGAAATGGGGCGGTGCCCCACCGTTAAAATTTCCATTTTATATTTTCGTATTCTATTGGATGTTTAAGATCAACTTATTTTTCTGATTTGATGTGTAGCAGGTCTGGCAGTTGGATTGGGACATGAGCGGCATGACACTAGCATCTACAGGAGATGATGGTATGGTTCGGCTCTGGCAATGCAATCTGAATGGAGTCTGGCATGAGCAGGCTGCAGTTGACTGCGGCACGGTTCAAACTTAGAAATTTGAGTCTTGTTTAAGGTCAGGGTTAATGTTAGTATAACAGGGAATTGTGCATCTTTTGTTTTAACTTATGAATACACTGATCTATTTCTCTGGATGGATTGTGGCTCAGTCACACAATTAAAAGCAGTTTAGTAGCTTAAGTAGGACCTTGTTGTGATCCATCGAAGTCTTTATTACAGCTATATTGATTTTACTTCATGGTTGAATGATTGTTTCTGAAGCAATCATTTGAAAAAAAATATATATGTATAAATCGATCAGAAACAAAGTTTCTATCTAAGAATTGGGCTGGCGGGTTATCCACAATTAGCCTGGTAACCCATGTATGCATGAGGCGTGGACCAAAATGTGGCTAGGATTTTGCTTTCAAAAAATCAACTGTTGTCTGTTGACTGTACATTCAATGATCTAATTGTCGCCATATGGTGGTCGTGGCCGAAAATGGTGATCGTAGCCGAAAGGAGTTCCACAGGAAACTACGCAACCTCCGCATGTGTCTCTTAATTTGTTAACAGTATATTTGAAAATTCGTTTATTTTATTTTTGAAGTGAGTTTGACTTGGATCAAAATTTTAAACACAAATCATTACAATCAAATCATTGATTGTTATTAACAATTATGCAATCAAGTTAATTTTAAACTAAATTTATCGAAGAAGCAAGACTTGTATAGACTTTAATGAATATTTAGATATATATTTCTTTTACGGGAGAGAGGTAAGATAAAGTTATCATCTCTCTCTTTTTTTTATTTGACTTAGTAGCTAGGAGTGCACAAAATACTCGTGACTCGCTCGTGTTCGGCTGGTGTTCGGTTCGCTAACAACTCGTTCGTTTACAGCTCGAGTGTTAATTAATTTTCAATGGCATTATACGAGCCGATCTCGAGCTGTGACAAGCTCAGCTCGTGTAAGTATCGAGACCTTAACGAGTTAATCTGGACCGTCGAATTAGTTACCACCATCTCTAAATAGATCTTTACTATAGAGAATTTTCACGATTTTATAATTTTATTATGTTTTTTTAATTATTTTGTCATTTTTTTCTTGCAAACAAGCTACAAACGAGCCAGCTCGAGCCTTAACGAGCCGAGTTCGAGTTCGCCCCAGCTCGGCTCGTTTACACCCCTATTAGTAGCTGATATTTTAAATATTATTTTTATCAAATGTTAGAGATGTTGGTTTATTAGATCCAGAAAAATTTGATTAGAGAGATAATATTCTTAATCTTCATTTTGCTGATGACACACTTTTATTCTTTAAGACTGATTATAAAGAAGTTGCAATCATTAAATGACTCATAGATTTTGAAAATCTTTTAAGGACTCAAAATTAATTTTGAGAAATGTGAACTTATTCTTTAAATATAAGTGAAATATTAATTAATTAGCTAGAAAATAGATTAGAATATACTCAAACTCTTTTATTTATTAAATATTTAGATGTATCTTTACATAATAAAACTTTAAACAAAACATATTGGAACTTACTTATTGAGAAAATTAAAAGAAACTTCAGTGTTGACAAGGCAAATTTTGTCATTAGGTGGAAAACTTATTCTTTTAAATTCAGTAATTACAGTTATTCTCTTCTATTGATTATCTAATATTATGAATAAGGCTCTTTTAGCTAAATGATGGTTCAAATGTTGTGATCATTTAGAAACAAGATTATGGAAAAGTATAATAAAAGATAAATATAGTAGAACAATGAATGGATCGTTATTTTCTCTCTTTTGGAAAATATCAATTAAACATCATATAATGATCATTTGTGTAAATAAGAAATTAGATAATGGTACTAATATTTATTTCTGATTAGATATATGGAAATGAGAGTTATCTTTTTCTCTTCTTTTCTCAAATTTATTTCTAGTTTGCTCTCAGCAAACAATATCAGTTGCCAAAGCTTTTAGAAACAACAACTTAAATCTAGGGTTTCAAAGACAAATTGTGGGGATTCTCAGGAAAGAACGGGATAACTTACAAGCCATAGTCTCTGATGTTCTAATTAACAATAAGAAAAAAGATAGTTTAAGTTGCAGATGAGACAACTCAGGAAGTTCTTAGTACATTCTATGTACCAATGATTAGATTATGAAGAAATTCAATAATCATAGCTTTGATATTATTTGGAAGTCTAAATTCATTAAAATTCAAAGTTTTCATGTGGTTAGTTAGAAGAAAAAGAATTTTTACAAAAAAATATTTAGCTAGAAATGATGATCTAGTGAAACTAAATGTGTATTCTGTGATGAAGAAGAACATATTGATCATCTATTTGTTAATTGCTCTTTTATAAAAAATATTTGACAATGGAAGATATAATAATTTTGACTTTCAAAGTTCATGTTTAGATGATTTATGAATTATAGATGCTATGATTCTATTAAAAGATGCTATGTTAGTTGAACTAATTAGGGATGTTGTGATATAAGATGTTTGATTAGAAATAAATAAATTATGTTTTACATATAAGAAACCAATATCAATTAGAAGTATAACTATTCAGATTATTTTTATGTTAAGATATTGGTGTCAGAATAATAATGACTCCTCATATCTTGATATCACATGATGTTCAGGATCTTCCAAGTCATACTCTCGTGACAAGAAACTTGATGGAAGAAATGGATCCAGTGAATGTTTTGGTAGAGGAAGTTTCAAGGGATGCAACAATAGTGGAGGAGGATCTCTTGTCTGGAAACGACCTATCAACTGATGGTTTTTTGAGGTTTTAAAAGATATTGTTTTGGTATTGATGTTTATGTGATGATTTTGTTGTTTGGATACTTTGAAACTTGGTGATGTAATAGTTTATTATTTTGTTAAAGATAGATACTGGTCTAATTTGTAATAGGATAGTAACTGCATAACTCGATAATATTGGTACAACTTTTCTACCAGCTTGCTGATATATTGACTGGTTATATTAGTCTTTCTCTACTAGAATCTGTTTCAACAAAACATATGGATTTTTTCACTATTAGTAAAAAAATTGTACAATCAAATTAATTTTGATACATAATAAAATTATTCTTATTTCTGTCTTGTAGTTATCTGACCTCACATTCTCTTCTAAATTTTTAATATATTTGATGCAGCTATTCTCAATTATTAGTTTTTGTTTTGTGTATTTTAGTCGTCGAGAGAAGGATTCTCACACTACCACAAATTGATAAAAAAAAATTAATAGCTTTAAGTCAATTTCTTTTTAGTTCGACTCTTGGGTGGGAAATCAAATCACTATAAAAAGTTAAAAACCAATTACGTAATGTCACGAATTTCATTCAAAATAAACAGAGATTTTTTTTAATTATGAGATCAAATTCTGAACGAAAATGAATGGACACTATCTCTATTTATCTAATTTTATAGATAATTCTAATATATATCTGACTCTTATGTACATACTTTCTTAAGCAAATTATATAAACTAAACGGTCATATCTGCTGCTCTTTTGGTAGGAGCATGATCCTGCTCATATAATCTGAATCGTCAAATTAATAACGCACAATTCAGATTTTGAGATGCAGAGGACTAATATATTGATCATTTCATTTTAAATAAAAATTGCTTCTTTAGAATATAAATCTGACCGTCATTATATATATAAATCTGATTCGTTCATTTTAAATCCAAGGGATCATAAAAAAAAAGAGCAGTGGATACAGATCCCAAACTAAAAAGTTAAAACGGTACATGTTTTTTAGGGTTCGGATAAGGTGTCGAATTTTAGTAAATTTATAATTTTATTCGAGATTCAATCGTAAGCAATACAAACGTTACCGTTAATTTTTTTTATATTATTTAATGAAAGACTAAATTAATTAATATCAGATGACCCAAAGTTTCTACATATCTTATCTAACTAATTGAGAACACATCTACTATATAATTTCTAATTTTAAGTATACTTTTTTCTAATAGAAAAGCTAGTTTCTTTTATTACTTTGTACGAGTATTAATATCCAAAAAACGCATTTTTCATGCAAATAATGTTTCTTTTGTGGCTTCAATCATCATTCAAGAAACTTCTGGAAACACCGAGTTCAATCTTCCTTCGGATATTTGAACTTCACTGCTAAATTTTTAATTATACAGTGCATTCAAATGTTTGTATTGTGATTGACAAGAGGTACTAGGCAACACTTTTTTTCCACTCACAAATTAAATTTTAAATGGCTGACATCCAGCGGCGTGTTCGAGTCTCGGAAATGCCTGAACGCCTCATCTCTTTCCAGTGGGCCCCATTGGAAGGATCTCCAGAAATATCACGCGACTAATTAAAATCACCCATGTGGCACCTTCCTCATCCACGTCTTCTCCTCCAGATATTCGCACCACCAAAACCTACACTAACCCTCCTCGTTCGCTCCTTCCCGACCACGTCACCTCATTCCTTACCGTTCGATCCTTTCCTCCTCCTCTATTCACCGTCTGATCTTACCGTTTAATTCGCGCTTTAAATATTGCGTACCCGTTTTATCTCCCTTTACCAAATACTTCTTCGTTCGTGTATATCGATTCTCGACCTAGCAATTCCCTTCCAATTACAGTACAAATTGGTGAGAACAATGGGATCTGCGGCCGTTCAAGCTCCGTTCGTCCCTGTGCGCCGTTGCTCGTCGCCGCTCCGTCGACCTTCCCTTTTACTAACCCTCCATTCTTCATCAGTTAGATCTCTTAAGTGCTCAGCTCTGACATCTCCGTCTGAAAAGGTGAAGGATTCGAGGAAGAAGAGCCTCACGAAAGGGAAGCAATCGAAGAGAGTTAAGGCTGTATCATTGGAAGCAGAACCTGTCGCTGTCTCTTCTTCCTCACAAGGTACTGGTACTTTGAACTATGATGAAGTGACAGAGCAATTGGAGAACATTTACAAGCTTAGTCCTACCAAGGTATCGGAGAAAATCGGGAAGGGGGAAGATGGGAATTTTGGAAGGATGAGGTTGGTTAGAGGCAACAAGAGAAAGGCAAAGAGGTTGACTATGGAGAAGAGAACTGCGGTGAAAAAGGCTAAGAGTGAGGGAACAACAGTTCAAGATGATTATGTGGAGAGATTGTTGGTAGAGAACCTGGTTTTTTGGAATTTGAGTAGCTTGGATTGGAGGAGGATGAAGATGCCACCGGTTCTTAAGCATGCCGAGCAGATAAAATTATTTGAGCTTATGCAACCCATGAAGGTTAGTTTTTGTTTAGAGTTATATCAATGTTTTTATATCTTTGGTGCTTAATTGTTATTTGATTTAACTTGAACACGAATGCAATGGATTTATGAATGATCTAACTGGATGATGATCACTTCATAATGTGATCTTATGATTTTAATGAAGACATTCCAGTGTTTGCAACATTGTAGGCAAAATCATACTAGAAAAAAAAAAGAAAGAAGCAAAGATACTGCAATAGTGTATCTCTTGTATCAATACCAGTACTGTTACCAGACTAGGCTCAATTGGGTACCTCAATTGTTTGTGTTAATTTAGGGTTTGATAATGCATTTAAACATCAAAATATGGCAAATGTCCCAATCAACAAATACAAATGCAGCTCACCATGTACGAGTCATGTCCTGTACCAGTTGTAATTATTGTATAATATAATAAAAAGTGCTTATCTTTCAGGCAGTAAATAAGTTGAAGGAGATCTTAATAAGTGATCTAAAACGAGAGCCATCAGAAGGAGAGCTTTCTGCCAGGATGAACATGACTGTCCATGAATTAAGAAGGCAAATGAAGATTGGCCAGGCTGCTAGGAATAAAGTAATAAAGGTACACAGTATATGACTATATTCTCGTTTTCATTTCAATAATATCGGTCATTGTGACTGTTTCATGCTCTCTTATAAGTTATAACTTATCTAGAACAATATTCATCTGCCCCTGAAAAATAGTTATCTTTCATGACCATACTAAACACCACCTACATCTAAAAGGGCCAAAATGCACTCACTTCTCCTTACTATACGTAAAAAGAACAATGAGAGAAGGGGATAATTTGAGTTCTTTTACAATACACAGGGGACAGGCAATATGCCGAACATCTTCATGTTTTTTTAGGATCATATGATACCTGCATATAAAGCCTTGTACAGTCTCCATCTAACAATGTTTTTTGAGGTGTTTGAGAGGCACCATGAATTGTCCCTGTACAAAGTCTCTCTCGTCAATCTTTCCATGCATATATGGTATTCTAAAAGGCATTCCATTTGCAGCACAATCTACGGCTTGTAATATTTGTGCTCAACAAGTACTTGACCGGGTTCGTTACAGATGAAAATTACAATGACTTATGCCAGGCTGGTTTGAAGGGTCTAATAATAGCCGTCGAACGGTTCGAGCAAAAGCGAGGATTCCGAATATCAACATACAGTCACTTTTGGATCAGGCATTATATTATTCGATCGATGACCAAGTCTAGCTTAATCCATTATCCTATGACATTTGAATCAGTATGTATCAGGCAAGCTCATCCTTTGTGTACATTCAGTTTGTGTAATTTTATTTGGAATTACCTTCATAAAATTTTGGTATAAGGAAATTCATTCAACTAGTGAACAATGATGCTCTTTATTTAATATTATGGTTCCTTCGTCAGTTGTGACTGAACTAAACCAGGTAAAGAGAAATGTTTGTTTGTTTGATAAGTTATTTTTATGTAAAATGCAGCTTAAACAAGAAATTCAAAAGGCAAAGATAAACCTTATGTTTGATCTTGACCGACCACCGACTGATGAAGAAATTGCAAAAAGTGTCGGGATTACACTAGAGAGATATCAAGATGTAGAAAAGGCGATGAGGCCAATTCATTCCCTTAACGCCAAACATCCAGTAACACATATGGCGTATATTAATGTAATAACCGACGCTTATGGATTTAGCGGTGATAAAGGCAGGAAAGAGTCTCCTGTTCTTCTAAGGCTTGCTTTAGATGATGTGGTAAGTATAATGATTTTTATTTCAACTGATGCGTGTGTTATTGTAAATATTGACTGTTATGTTTTTCTTTGTATTTCTCTTCTCCATCAAAGGATATTTTAATCTCAATTAGATTATGGTTGATTGTGTTTCTGAAGGTTCAGCTTTTCCGAACTAATAAACAATCTTTAGGCATAGTTGTCTGATCAAGATCAAATAGCTGTGGTCAAGAACTGTTTTAACTTTATTGGACTGAGCACTGGTTTGAATCTTCCAATTTGATCAGTCAGCCAGTTTGGATACAACAAATACCTAGAGATGGAGTTGGAACCAAATTAGTATTGGTCTGAAAATGGTGCTACAATTCCTAACTGAAGAAGAACCCAAACTTAAAAATTTGGTTAGAACTTAATTTTGAAGACCCAATTAAGCCACAAATCATTTGTTCATTTCTGTTAGAACTTAATTATCCATTAAAATTCATGCAGTTAGATTCACTGAAGCCCAAGGAGAGCATTGTAATAAGACAGAAATTTGGATTAGATGGCAAGGGAGAGCGCTCATTAGCTGAAATTGGCAGAAATCTCAATATCTCAAGAGAGATGGCGCGCAAGCATGAGCTCAAGGCTTTTATGAAGCTCAAACACCCAACCCGTCTCGACTATTTGCGCCAATATCTCTGAAAAGAAAGTCTTAATATTGTGGAATACAATAGATTTCCACGAGTGAATTTTTTGCTTTTATGTTGGATGGCAAAGAGTTGTCTAATAGGCATGATAGTGCGTAATGGCTACAAAACGATCATCAATTATACATGCTTATAGAAAATTCGTATTGGACTGGTTGTGAGGAGGTATAGTACCTTGAAAATTTAGGAAGAGGAAATTTCTGTGTTGGTTTTTGGACAGTATATCCATGTATGTATATAACCAGTGACGGTTCTTTGTATAGGTAAGTCTAGACACGTGTCGACACTTGATTTTCAAAATGTTTATTTTATCTTTATTTTCTTTACTAGCTGTAAATATAAGGTCAATCATTGTGTTGTGTCTAGACTTATTAGTGAATTTTGAACTTTTAAATCTGATACATTCATTTGTGTTTGGGTTTTGATCCATCTCTAGATCAGCCACTGTATATAACACCAGTATTCTTTAATTTACAGGTAGAAAAATGTAAGGCCCATTCTATTTCTTATATCCGGTGTATTTTAAAATTTAACTAATTAGGATCCCGACAATGAATCAACAAGAATTTTAAGATACTATTGATTTTTGCGTACTCTAACACTAATATCTCCATCTGTAACGATGTTACATACTGAATTCTAGTCAGTATTGCTGAGTACACTGCTGCAATTATCAAGAAATCGCCATGTAATCTACAACAGCTTCGGCTGCTTAATTTTTAAGCTCAACAAAGTTTTGTTATTGTGTGCTTGTGTTTATCTATCTCCTCTCGCTCGTTTACCCACATTAGCTATCCCCAAATTGCCTTCGGATTTCTGATCTTGACACAATCTCAATTTATTTGTTAGCAACTTCCTGAGCATATTTTTCAACCTCTTATTATATTTTCCTGTCTGCTAGTTTCATCACATCATCTGATAAACTATATTCACTGTTCATAAATTTGGTACGGTCTATTAGTCATTAATTGGTACTACCATGGTTTGGTGCTACATATCTGACCATCTTAATTAGACAACGATTGATCAGGTGAAGGTACAACTGTCAGGTCTGTATCTATCTTATTTCTTTGGATATCCTCCAAACAAAACGAGAACAGACTTACAGACTTGGTGTCATTATCAAGTAAATTAACAACAAACAAATAATACTAACATCATAAAGTATACAATAAAGACTTTCATCAGAATTAATAATTCAGTGTTCAGTGTTCAGTGTATGAGTATTTCACTCAGAATTATTTTCGGATTTTTCTAGTTTGATTTTTTTTTTCAACATAAAAAATAACCCTCTTAAGACCATTTGCTTTGTCAACTACAGGAAGTCCTGCGGTTGGTGGCCTCCTTGTCTTTTGCTATTAAAGACGGTTTTTCTTGCAATATCTTTAAATATTGTATCAGAGCTTTTTGGTGGCTGCATGTTACTGTTACATCTCAGATTCTGGCAATGTTGATAACAATTCAACACCACCTCTTGTACAACATGGTAATTACGTTTAATGTGTGTGCATGTCAAATATTGCGTGCATTGAAAATAATTTTCATCCTAACCAGGTCAACTATCAATGCCTAAATTATTCAGATTTACATGTTTGTTACTCAAAGGTTACTACTAAGTCCACAAGGAAAGAGATGGATGCATGCACAAAAAATAAGAAGGGTGGAAAAGGAAAGAAGTAATAAATGCAGTATTCACTATTCATAGATATGGGACCAACCTGCTGGGAACCGTATTCTCTGGTAAGGCCCAATTACTTTCTGGTAACCAACCTACTGTGCCTTTACTTTCTGGTAAGGTCCAATTCAGTACTAGACTTTTTGCGCGACCCACCACAGTTAGCGCTGCACAAAATGATCACGCAAATATCCTCTTGCGTCTTACGTTGCGTTTAATAAATGTAAGAATTTTTTTGCGTTTACGTTTGCGTTTAGTTAAACGTAAGAAACGTTAAAAATGCTCAAATTTGTTGAACGTTTAACTTGCTATTAACGGTGCACTGTGCACAACAAAACAAAAAATTAGGAAAAAGTCAAAACCTCTTAAAATTACAAAAGTTTCATCCCATGAAATTTACGAATTTGCAAAAATAAAAAGAACCTATGAAAAAAGTTACATAAATTATTAAAATAAACTAAGAAGAATTTGTTATATGATAAGATTCAGTACAAATATCTTCATAAAATTCAAGTCCTACCAACTTTATACTCTATAAATTCTAGAAGTATAAAATTTATAAAGTCGAATCACTTTTGCAAGAACAAATAGTTGTAATTAGATTTGGATCATAAAATAATACTTTTATGTTGTATTCAATCAAGGAGATAATAGATTCTCTCATGGCGTTTACGTTGCAACAAAAATCTTGCGTTTAACGTTACGTCACGGCGAAACGAAATGCAAAACTTTCAAAACGCAATTTGTTGACAGCCCTAACCACAGTAACACAGTTACAGAGTATCTTGCACTAAAGTGAATACACAATGACACGTCAATACGTCACCAGCGAATTTGGATTTGGATTTTGCCACACTAAATATGCGCTGGTGTTTAATTCGGATTTGACACCTAATAAATATGCAATGCGCCAATGCCCATACAGACATACACCTAAATCTTCACTTTCACTTCAGCCATGGAGAGATGCGCAGAAGAAAATCACACAAGTAACAAGGAAGACAAAGGTGTTCTTCAAACCGGGAAAATCAAAGGTCCTGCATTTTTAGTTTGTTCCTTGTTTTATTTTATTAACAACTATATATACCATTCATGGTTGAATTTTCCCATTATTCATTAAACCATCTTTCTTTGATCAACCAAAAACAGATCAAGTTTTGAGCAGTAAGGCAATGGCAGACATGTCAATGCAAGAAGAAGATCTCATCCGAAGGATGTATATGCTTGTTGGAAACAGGTAAACAGTTGCGGATTAAGAACACAACAAACACATATATAGAAAAGCCAGAACCAAACACAATACACATGAGAAAAAAAATTGCGCATCTAGTAAGAACACAACCTTCGACATATATTTGTTTCATGCTTCCTTCCACATTTAATACCTATTTCTAAACTAGTTCCCACCATGGCTCTTGCAGGTGGGATCTAATTGCAGCACGAATTCCTGGGAGGGATCCGGCCGAAATCCAGTGTTTTTGGATGACAGTGCATGAGAAACAAAATCCATTGAAAGAACATTAGAAGTAGTAAAGATCTACTAAATAAAGTTCTAGCAAGATTTTATTCTTTCACATGCAACAAATAATGTCTGTATTTCTTATTTCTTTTTTCTGGAGCATCCAGCAATAGTGCACTGATAAGTGTGTTATGTGTGTTACGTACTAACATTTTATGTTAAGAGGTATCGTTTTAGCAGGTGTTGACATGTTAAGTCGTGTGTATTAACAAGTCTTACAATTTTCAACTCTCCCAATACATACTTGACACTTGTGAGACATTGTAACAATTCATTTAACACATATATGTTCGTGTCAGCGTGTGTTAGATACATGTCAATACTTACAAGAGTCTTAAAAACAAATTCAAAAAATCAGAAAAAAAAAATGTAGAGGAAAATCAGAAATTGAAGAAAAAATACTTCAAAATATTTTTGTAATTTAGTTTCAAAATTTTAAAGAGAAATATTAAGACCCGAAAGAAATCATGAAAGGATGTGTTTCGACTTGTTCAAGTGTTATCGTGTGTTTCAACATGCCCCAAATGTGCTTCTTTTGATGATCGAGATTGTGTTTCGACATACCAACACGTGCTGAATACGGGTTGCACTTGTTTGAAGTGTGTTGTGTTGCTAGAAAGGGACGTGTGCGGTGTGCACACGAGCTAAACTAACACCAAAGGACAAACACGCACTCTGACACAACACAATATGACAATAACACCACAATGCATCACGTGCAGTGACGGAGCCACTAAGAGTCAGAGTGAGTCAGTTGACTCACTTTGAAAAAAATCAGAATTTATCACACAATTGAAAAAGAATTCTGAATTTGAATGTTTTAAAAAAATATGCATCATTTTAAATTACTCTAAAAAAATTAATTTTGAACCATTCTAAAAAAATCTTGAATCGGTCCCTCATCACGTGTGAGACAATTTTCATGTATTCACAGATCTACATGCACATATTAAATAGGTGCATATCACATTTTTTTGCCACTTCTAGTAATTCCCTACCCAACATACACTACTAACATGTTTAGGACATAAAGCCTGCTCTTTATTCTTTATTCTTCTTCTTTTTTTTCTTTTTTTTTTTAAATCTTCTGCATTTTGTATATGAATTTTTTTTAATATCATGTCCTACTAACGACCAATTATATGATCTTCAAAACAGGGAGGGGGCGGGGGTAGGGATGTAAACGGATCGGATATGAACGGATAATTGTTTTACCGTATTCTTATTGGTTAAAAAAATTCGGATACGAATTCAGATAGTCTCGAATACAGATACGGATCAGATATTAATCGGATATCGAATACGGATCAAATATCGGACGGATACGGATACGAAACAAATATAATTCGGATAATAAAAATTCTTATTTGCTATATGTTTATCCAAATGCATCAATGAATTATACAAAAAATGTAATACATGAACACAAATTATAACTAAAATTAATTAGATTTGTAATTTTCATACAAAATCCAATAAAATATATATATAATAGGAATTTTTTTTTGTTATGAATTCGGATACAATTAGATATATCGGATACGAATATCTTCAATAACTTCGAATAATATTAAATAATAGTTAAACGGTCGGATACGGATAGATGATAGCCAAACCGTATCATTATCCGTTAAAAAATTTCGAAATACGAATCAAATAATTTTTGTCATTTTTCGAATAAAAATTCAGATAAAATCGAATATTATCTGATCCGTTCACACTTCTAGGTGGTAAAGCGGAAGGGTGACGTTTGTATGAACGGAATAGGGGTAAAAAACAAATCACTGCTAGGAAGGAAATCATGAACTCTATAAAGAGTGTCATTAGTGATAACAACAAAGCCAGCAACTTCAGATGATGTTGAAACTCCAACTTATACAAAAATGCAAAACTACTAAGCATAATACCTCATGCTTTGTCATATCAAAATAGTCGAGGAAAAACTTGGTGTTGTACTACTGCCAGTGGCGGATGCAATATAGTTCAGGAGTAGACAAGTGTTTATCTCTGGATTGTAAAATTGTATATGAATCTAATAAAATTTCGCAATTTTGTTTAATCCTAAATTATTTCTGAATTAGCATTTTAATCAATTTGGCGATTAGCACATTAACGCTAATGTTTCTAATCTTAAAATGATATCATATAGATTGAATTCAACATTTAGCATCTTAATCAATACTAATTAGTATATATTATTTAGATTTTCATGATCCTCAATTAGCGTTACAGAGCCTTAGCTTATCAGATTTTTTTTTCACTGTGCACCAAGGATGCATAAACTTCACCAGCAATGCAAGACGTTAATTGGTGTAAAATTTGAAAAGCTCTCCCCTAACATTTTTAGTTACAAATATTTAATGTTCATCCAAGATTATTTGTTTTTATCATGCAAAATTGTGACAAAATAACTTCAATATGAATTAATTCACTGTCATCCCCTCTCTTATTTATTTTGAAATATTAAAAAAAGTGTTTGATAATGTTGATAATAGAAGAATTATACAAAATTTTCAAAATATGAACTTTCATAAGGATGTCTCGATTTGATTTTCTAAGAATTACTATATTTTACCTATATTACTTTTGTTAATATTTAAAACATTCATTATTCGAATTTATTATATTATCATTATTTACATCGATGTTTTTAATTACTTGAATTGGATTTCATTTCAAACATATTCAAATTGTTTTCGACTAAAGACTTTGTTGTTGTTGTTGTTGTAAAACATATTATTGTGGTATTCAATATTTTGATCGAAAAATATGTTTTTACAAGTCATTTATGTCTACTCCTGATCAAAATTCTGAATTCGTCACTGACTACTGCATGTTCAAAATAAGAAGCAACCAGCAAGGCATGAGCCATGGATTAAGAAAATAACAAAAAAAAATTTACAATAGCTTAGAAATTAGAAAGAGAAAAACGAAATGAAAGCTACTCCAAAATATTGATCACCTTGACATCATTCACTAAAATCTTTCTATAAAAGCTTTCATCAGCTTTTAAAATTACATATTTAATGCACATGAAGCAAGATTGCAAAAGCAAAATCTTCTCTCTCTATTCTGAACAGTTTTACTTCTTTCATTGCAATAAAACCCTAAAGGAGGTCAAAGAAGTAATCCAAACCTTGACCTATTTCCCAGATAGAGAGGCCAGTGCCCCAGGCACGCGCCTCCTGCAAACGAACAGAAATCGACATCGGTGTTGGAAAAAACACAGCATGCTTGACATTGCCATGAAAATAGAAGAAATAGTGCTCAGAGCTGCTCTTCTCCCAGACCAACACCGGCCTATGCTTTTCTAGTATGGAGATGTAGTCTCTCCCAATAATAGGACCACCGCCAAAACCTGCAATGCATATCAGAAACATTTAAACCCTCAAAATAATTCATTATATCAATTAGCAGCATATTGTAGTGAATGGTTGTCCTACGACGAGAATGAGGTGACATGCAAAAACTAAAATCATCACAAATGTTGCATAATCCGTTTTATAGCTACCAGTTTTTCACTACTAAGTGCATGTTTGTTTAAATTCTGCAACAAATGTAAAAATGTCATCTTCTCCTGTATAGTAATAAAAAAAATACAGATCACGCAGCCAAGGATTGAAAATTTGAAAACCCACCCTCCTATGCATGCAAATGAGAAGAATAGTGCAGTTAGTTTGGTATTTTGTAAAATTAAGAGATGGTAGTAAAATTCATATATAAAGCACAAAAATTTTGACAAATGTTTTTTTTACAAGGGCATAAATCTCAATCTAAGCTTTCTCCAGGGCACATTACACTCATCCTACATGCAAAATTATTCAACTTCTAATTCCTTGAAATTATCATTGTACATAACAAGGTCCAGACAAATAGACTCACCTTCAGCAATCACAAAATCATTCCCATAAAAATTAATCCCGAGAAATATCAAGTGAGCATGTTTGCCACCATTATCACCAAAAAGAACTTCAAGAGTGTATTTAATCCACTGTAGAGGGGCATTTGGCCCAGGCTTCTGTGGGCCCGAGAAATCATAGGTCATAAGAGAGAAGCCATCAACTGAGTCAGCGAGCTGTTTCAGATCCTCTGGGCCAAAGTCGTAGCTGCTTAGTTTCTCGGATCTTACCGGTGATATCACCAAAATTAACTGCAAATGTTGACTAGGATTTGGGCCTGACTTGACCGAGTGCATCGCCTCTCCTAGTTGCTTGATGAAGTTCAGAGCCTGTGAATCATGCAAAGGACTAAAGGTTGTCAAGACAATTGTTGTGACAATAAAGTAGACAAAGCTCCAGTATTGTATCGAACCACTACCATACTCTTGTCAACCACACTAGGTAAAAACAATTCCAGTTAACTGGTATTAGTTCAAGAGTTCTTCTCTGGCACATACAAGTTATAACACTGAGCATAGAGAGTACAGTGGTAGAAATTACCATAGTGCGTAGCTCAGGATCATTCAAAACACCATAGGCAGCCCAACTAGACCAGGATTCAAGCACTATACCATCAAAACCCATCTCCCTGTTTACTGACGAGATCATAGCAAATTAACATTTAAATATAGAAAATAAGTGATTGAATCATTTTGTACTCCATATCTTTCCAATTATATAAAGCAAACTATTATCTCCATGTATTCTGCAGAAACCTTGTCTGCAGTTGTGCACAAGGCCCTTGTAGTAAGCTCCAGTGCATCATAACATGTAGCATATTTCCAATTTCAAATCAGGACTTTCCAAATTTGGGTTTACAGAGGTAGATGATCTGACAAAAAAGGATGATCTGAAAAAAACGAAAAAGAAAACCCACCGGCATTCTTTGATTATAAGATCTACTGTTTTGTCTAACTGCTTCTTCTTTACTAGTACCTCAGCTGGGGATGCTTCCAGCAACACTCTAGGTACCACCTATTATATTTAAAAGAAAACAAATTCGTTGTAACTCAACTAATTGTGTACACTAAAAGGATTTTAAATACTACTAGATATATTAGATGGCAATTACCAATGAATTGCCTCCCTTTCTCAGTTCAGAGATCCAACCAAAATCAACATCATGCTGTCCTTGCAGTATTAATTTCTTTCCTTCACTGTATTTGTTTACAAAAAGAACCCAGCTATTTTTATAAATATGAACTTTTTCAAAACAAAATTTCTGGAAATCAACCTCCCAAAATTAAAAGACAGGTTTTTAGATTTGACCAACCTTTTCAGTTGATACCACACTGGTGATATGTGAGTGAACTTAGAATTGAACAGCTTTGCCATATCATAACCTTTTGAATTCCTGGATTTACGGAAAGAATCAAAATAAGCAAATATAGGCTATATTGGATCATGTTCCAAACATGACCAGGTCCATTATCTGCTGCTTCAGTGGAGGTATACAATGCCTTTGGTTTGGTAATTTTTGTGGATTAAAAGGTACTCAATTGAGGGATTGAGAAGAGATACAAATCAATTTGGTAATTCGCAAAAGAACAAAGATTGATTGAGGTTTTTACAACATGATTGAGGGATGACTGAAGCCAAATTGTGTTATATTACAGGCTCAATTTCAGTTAAATTGGAACAAAATTGCACTGTTTGGGCAGACCTGCGCTATCTAATATCTAATAATACTGGTTCAAATTCATATAATGTTATGTTGGAAACTGAAAAATAAAATGATCTGTGATGTACCATTAAATGACTACAAAAACTAAAACTATAAGAATAAATTACCAGGGAGTTACATATGCTAGTACAGGATTCACAAAGTGACGATGTGACCGATTGTCAGAAACCCTTCCATTTTCCTACGTGTTGCAAAGGAAAAAAAACAAAAAGAAATAGAAGCATGAGGTGGAAACAATGTAATAAACATACTGAAAAAATGGCAAATATAAATCAATCTCACAGCGAGGATCTCTCTGTAGGAGATATCAGGCCTGACGAGACCCCTGTCATAAGCGGAGAGGACGGTGGTTTTTGGAACTGGAGAGCTACTACTGGAGAGGTAAATGACGAGCAAAGAGATAGAAGAGAAGAACAGCACAAAGAGAAAGAGGACGCGTGGATGAGTGAGAGAGAGATGGGGTTTTGATGGTTTTGAGCTCTCGGCCTGAGCAGCACGGTCGGATTGAACCGGATCGGTCGAATTGGCCGGTTTACGACGATCTCGTCTCTTTGCTGGCATCGTCGAGGCGTGATAAGCAGCTGTGCTGTTTTACCTCTGCGTTCGTTCTTGCTTAGTTGCCCGATGGATTCGTTGATCCTCTCGTGTACATTTTTCTTAAATTCACCCTCGAATAATTAGAAACCAAAATATTTTCATTTTTTGTGTGTTTTTCAATTTTTTTTACTGAAATCAAGCCTCAGCAACATTTTTTGAAGCTTTTTCTTGGGTGCACCCAAAGCACATGAACTGTAAACAGATTAAACCCCATCTTCATGCGTTGGTGTAGAAAGATCCAGTTCATTTACTGCACTCCCCTTCCGCTTGTGCGGAATTGAATTTTTTCCGTCGGACCCTCGAAAAAATAAGAATTACATTCATGACCCTACTTCAAACATTTGACAATCATGACTCTATTTTTCTGCGTTCAGAAATAGAGGTCACCCGAGTTTACGAAGCAAAAAAATTACGAAGTACTTTTGAAATCTGCGTTCACGTCTGAACGTAGCGTCTGAACGTAGCGTCTGAACGTAGCGTCTGAACGTGCGTTCAGACGTGTCTTTCATAACGTTTCCTGAACGCAGCGTTTAGATGTGAACCTCAAATTTGAAATTTTGCGTCATACTTAATCATTTTTGTCGTTTGTTTTTCAGTGTGAACGCATGAGTTTAGTCTGAACGCTGAACGCAGAAAAATAGAACCATGACTATCAAATATTTGAAAATAGGGTCATGAATGTAATTCTTATTTTTTTTAGATCAAACAGAAAAAAAATTCTGCAGAATTTGGGCGGAAAGGACAAAGTCTAAAACTAAGAAAATTTTCATAAAAAGCCAACGACAAAAAATTTCAACAAATAAGGTCAAAGAGACCCTAAAAATTTCACAGAAAACCAAAGACACAAGTAATATTTGTGCCACTAAGAAGATTCCATTTTTTCCTGATTCGCAGGTACTTTTGTACGAGATTTAGCAGTTGTGGGGCCCACACATAGGGGCACAAGTAATAGTTGCGCCCCTGATGAGCTGTTTAAAATGTCATGTTAATAGTAAAATTAGTAAAAAAATATTGTAATATGGATAATAGTAATAATAGTAATTAGTAATACTTATGTTGTAGTATTAACGATAATATTAACAAACTTATTACTAAATATTAATAATAAATATGTAATAATAGAAGTTAAAGAAATAAATACAAAATTAATAATAGAAGTTAAAAAAAATAAATACAAAATAAGTATAAAAATAATGTTGATTATAATAATAATGACAATATTAATACATTTATTAATAACAAAATTAATAGTAATAATATAAAAAATAATAAGAAGCTTAGAATTTTATTAATAATTATTGAAAACAAATAAATAGTAATAATACTAAAAATATAGTTAGAGGTTTAGGACATATACAAGTAGAATAAGAGTCTCAAACTTTACGAGAAATACAAAATGGTCAAGTGACAGAGAAATTTGGTTAGAGGCGTTGGGGTTAAGAGAATGCATGGGTTCAAATCCTACTGCTCGACCATTTTTCGTTTACCTTAGGGGAGCAAGTAATGGTTGCGCCCCTAACAAGATTCCATTTTTTTTACTTTTGCAGTTTGCACGAGATTTTGCAGGCGAGGGACCTAGTTGTCCCCTACAACTTAGGGGCGTAAATATAGTTGGTGCTTTTTCATCCAGAGAGCTTGCACATTTGGGTAATCTAGAGGTGCAAGTATTACTTGCGGCCCTAAATCTTCGAATAGTACATACCAACAGCCTTCTTTATCTTCTCTCTCCAAACATAATCCTTTTCTTATCCCTTCTTCCCAAAAAATCCCCTTCCTAAAACAAATTTTCACATTTCTCTTCCAAAACCTCATGCACACAATGTTTGTTGTTAGTTTTTGCACTAGGGGATCTATAAAAAATGGTTCACATGGTGTTCGTTACTCCAAAAAAGCTACCGATAGTTTTACGGTGCATGACGACATAACACTCGGTAAATTGGAGACGGAGCTATACCCATGGATGGAAATTTCGAGTTCAACACATGGTTTAGAGATATCAACGAGGTTTAATGCATGATTACAACTCACTCCTCTGGTAATGTTCTATATCGAGTTCCAACCTTTGAGTAACGATACTTGGAGACTTATAGTGAACCATTCGGTCCAGTCGGGTACTTTTGCAATGATTGAATTGTACGTAGAGCCAAAAGTTCTTCGAAATACAACAAATCAAGGTTGTGTGAGTGGTAGCCGAGCTCATGAAACTCCAAAACCATGGTTGTGCGAGTGATACTCGAGCTCATGAAACCCCAAACCAATATGATGAGCCAATAGCCAGTAGATGCCTGATGCATCATTTCGTACCAATTGTTATGAACCAAATGCAATCTCAAATATAAATCAATCGGTCCCAGAAGAAGAAGAGGATTTTGAGGATTTGGAATTTAATATTGAATTGGATGGTATTAACCCGGCGGAACGGGTTGAGATGTTAGTAAGCCAAGATGCAACTCCAATTGACAACACGTGCGGTAGTGATCATTTCATGAATATGAATTTCATATCTTTCGAAGATCCTAATTATAATTCGAAAGAGGAATCATCCCAGACCATGACAACATGGCCATTAAAAATCGATCAAATTTCCGTCCGATCGCTTCGTGGAATAATATTAATGCAATCGTCGATATAATTGGTGATTGCAATTACTTTGACGACGAAAGGTATGTCACAGAAGATGGTTTGGCACAAGGACAATGCTTTCGGTCGAAGGATCATCTCAAATGGATTGTGCATGATTTTCACATCACATCGAACCACATGTTTAAAAAGAGAAAGTTCAATAAAAGTGTGTCTACAATCGAGTGCACCGACCAAAACTGTCATTGGAGGTTGTATGCATCAAGAAGGCTAAGTGATAATGCTTTCATAATTAAAACAATACAAGGTCCTCATGAAAGTGTTATGTTGGGGAATAGATTGGAGCATCCGCACTTAAGGTCCTTATTCATGGCTTCCATAATCCGAGAAAGTGTAAATGAAAATGTTCGGTTTACTATAAAATGTTAGAATTGAGATGTCAATTCTAATAAGTAAAGTTTGGACTGTGTGTTATATGATTACTATATGTCACATACCGTCACTAAGCAATTTTATCAATTATGACCAAACAAGCAATTTAAGCAATTTGATCACTAAGCAAGCAATTCAATTCACCCTATCAATTCTAGCAATTCAATTAATTCTACTCAATTCACAAACAACAAGTAAAGCAATTAAACTAAGTGAATTGAGAAAATATAAATAGAGATAGGGAAAGAAAAGGCTTAATGTGTTGACGAAGTTCGGCATGCTCTTGGCCTTGCCTAGGTCTCTGGGTCCTCGGCTCCCCCGCTTCTTGCGGTAACAAGTCTAGTCTGCTTCACTAAACAAATGAATTGTTCAATGCACAACTTCGAAATTGGGCTCTCTTACACACACCGGTAGAGTACCAACCCTAGTGACACGGTGTCGAACTCGAACTCACTTACACACACTGGTGGAGAATCGAACCAACTATCTTGCACTCTCTTACACATACTGGTAGAGCACCAAAACAACTAAAACACTCACACAAAGAAATAGAGAATGACAGGATAAACTAATCACTCAAACAAACTCTCAACAATCCCTAGATTAGATTTAGCTAATTTAAACTTGAGATTTGAGCAAGAATTTGACTAATTACAAAGAGCTCAAGAGCACAACAATGATGGCTATAAATGATGTTGAATAGACATAATAAAAGCATTTTGAATTGTTGGAGAAGAAGTATTTAAATAGGTGTTCAAATCTGACAAATACTTAGGTCAGCGAGGTCTAGCGTTATAACGCTAACCTTTGTACAATTCCAAGTGTTATAACGCTATTTAGAGTAAGAACAAAATATTTGATAGTTCGATTTTAATTTTCTGCAATATTGCCTACCGTTATAACGCTACCTCCTATACAGTTTTTACCGTTATAACGGTATGTCAGGTCAGGACAACACATGTTACAGTTGAAAAGCCGATCTAGCATTATAATGGATGTCTCTGCATGTTTTGGCTTAGGCAATTTGTTCCTAAAAACGATTATACCATTATAACGAATTCAGCGTTATAACGCCAAGGCAAAGTTTGGTACTTAGTCATATTTGGTCTGTATTTTTTGTCTATAGCGTTATAACGCTATGCCTAGCGTTATAACGGCAAAAGCTATTTTGTTTTGGATTTTTTTTTCTCTTTTCAATTCTAAATTTAAACAAACTAAATTATAATTAATCTAAACAGTTCTTGATCTTGATCTTCTAAACTTGCTCTTAGGTCTTCCTTGACCATTTTTTGTGCTCATTTTGCTTTTTGCTTAAAAGTTCCTACAATTATTCTTAAACACAAGTAATAATGAAGTTCAAATAATTTTGCAAATCAACAAATACAAAATATTATTTGAGTCAACATAATCTCTCCCTATTTGATCCACTGTAAATGCTTGTGCCGCGGCTTATTTGTTAACTCAATAAACACAGATGTAGGTTATCTATAACCTACTTTGATACATAAGTCTATACCTCATATTTTCCTTAGCTCCTTTGTAGGACTGCAAACGAGACGAACACGAACGAGTTGACAATGATTCGAGATCGTCTCGCGTTAAAGGCGAGCCGAGCTGGCTCGTATCATCACCAGGTCACGAGTTCAAAACAAATATCGAATTCGTCTCGTTTACAACCGAGCCAGCTCGTCTTGTCTCGTTTAACTCGTTAATACCTTAAATCAATGCATTTAAAATAACGAACTGTTATCAAGCCATTATCAAGCCGTTATCAAGCTGTTATCAAGCCCAACTCGTTTACAGTCAAATGCAGCTCGTTTGAGCTTGCTAACCTTAAAAAATTCATGTTAAAAACCTCAGTTTAAAACTAACATAGAAATACTCCAACAAAAATACAGTTCATAACAAGGAGTCAAGGACCACATTACAGTTACAGCAACAGCTAACAAAGCAACAACCAACAACCAACAAGGCAACAACGCCCAAATACCATTACCAAATATTACAACAGCCAAGGACCACATTATTACAACAACCAACAAACATTACAAAACTAAAGTTCATAACAATCTTAGTTTTAAATATAAAATATCAAACTAGCCATGTAATAAAATAACAAATTGCAACAAAAATTGTCTTCCAATTTTGCTCAAAAATACGAACACACCGCCAACACACCAGATTTTTATTTCTGCAAAATAAATAAAACAACCAAGTAAAAAAAACAGTAAGAACAAACAACATATAGAGAAACAGAAAACAGAAACAGAAACATCACAAACTCATGCTGGAATAACTCTGATACTCAAGTAACTCTGCCAACAACTTAGTCCTGACGGAAGTGCATAGATGTTGACGTGTTGTCTACCTTTAATATTTTGATAATTTGGGAGGGGATAAACTTTTCTTACAGACTTCACCTTTTGTATGATTTTGAACCTATGATACTAAGAGTAATATTTTAGTTAACGTTGAATGTGATTCTCAGTCAATTTGTTAAAATAAAGATAATACAAAAATATACTATTGACTTATATGTATGCAACTATGCATGCGTGTTCGCTTACTTAGTGTACTGGAATAAAGAAGGAGAGAGTAATCATAGGTGACGAAACTGTCTCTGTTAAGGGCTATTATCAGAATACCAGAATACCAACAGATTACAAATAAATTCACTTTCTAAAGAACTACTTTCGAATACCAGAATACCAACAGAATACCATAATACCATAATAACAACAGAATACCAGAATAGTTATCAAAATACCAGAATACCAAACAGTGACTTGATACTCTAACTTTGTAGCTTGCTGAAAAAAATCAGAACAGAATACCATAATAGTTATCAAAAATCTCACAGTCAACAAAATACCAGAATAATTATCAGAACAGACAACAAAATACAAAATACCAGAGAGATATTATCAAAATAGTTATCTTTGAGAATAGTTACCAGAATAACTCAACAACAGCAGAGGCGTCTCTGTTCTGGACTTCTGGGCTCTGGCTAGTGGCAACTGGCCTGGTTTCTGGGTTCTGGTGCCACCGTGGCTTGAGAGGAAGAGGAGAGAGAGCTAGGGTTGCTGGCTCCTGGACTTCTGGGCTATGGAAAGTGGCGACTGGCCTCGTTGCTGGGTTCTGGTGCCACCGTCGCTCGAGAGGAAGATGAGAGAAAGCTAGAGTTGCTGCCTTACTGTTTTGGACATCTGGGTTGCTGGGTAGTGGGTTCTTGTGCCGCCGTCGCTCGAGAGGAAGATGAGAGAACAAGATTCGGGTTGGTCGCTCGAGAGGAAGAGGAAGAGGAAGAGGACTAGAGGAGAAAACAAGATGGGCTGTCGCTGAGGAAGACTGGAAGAGAGAAAGAGTGTCGCTGAGGAAGACTGGAAGAGAAAGAGTAGATTTAGGGTTCTGGTCTTCTGGATCGAGAGTGGAGAGTGGCTGAGTGGAGACTCTGAGAATCCGAGACGCTTTTATATTCATTTGTTCTGTCGCTGGATCTAGGGCTGTGTGTTAATCAACGGTCCAGATGTAACTCGCTAATGTATCGGAACACAGACGAGTCGAGTTGAATCAAACTCGAGTTCTTCTCGTTTGTAAACGAGCTCGCCAGCTCGTCTCGTTAATGGCTCGAGTTGTTAACGAACGAGTTAATAGCGAGATGAACACGAATCGAATACGAACGAGCCACGATTATTTTGTGCACCCCTACTCCTTTGACATATTGTGTATACTCGTTGACAAAAAATTACAATAATTATAATTATAATATTATAATATTTATTATTATTATCATTAATTTTGTTTTTATTATTATTGACATATCATTATTTTACTATATATTATTATTATAAATTAAAGAAAATAATAATTAATTACTTTATTAATTTTTCAAATTTACAATCTGAACAACATACTTATTAATTAAACTAGTACGATACCCGCGTCATGCAGCGAATAATTTTTATATTCTATTGTTTAATTTACATTTCTACTATATATATTACGAATGCATTACATTTACAACTTCAAAGATTTTGACATATGAGTATATGGCAGCTATAAAATAAAGAAAAAAACGGAAAAAGTTTATTGTTCGACAAATTAAAAAAACAATAACATTAAATACTAATCAACAATATTCATATATTCAGATTAAGAATAGCACGTCAATGCCGTTTTCTAAAAAAAAATTAATAATACATTAAGAATAAAAAAAGAAATTGCATTATTTGTTTTATGCGCCCTCAATTGAAAACTTTGGAAAAATACTACAAACTGAATTATTTTCTAAGTAAAGATAAAAAAGTTTTTCCAAAAACAAAAAAAATGACGCATCTTTTAGATAATGACTAACTTCTGGTATCAACTTACATAAAAACAAAATGAAAAAGAAATGTTTCTAATAGAAGGTTGCTCCTATAGTATACGGGAATTGAGGAAGGAGTCGAGAGACAATTAATTTTTTCTTTTTTTGTACGCGAGTGGCAGATCAAAGTATACGGGAATTGAAAGTCTAAAATTGAGCGGTTGTGATCGAAAGAAATGAAAATCTCACGTTCTGTATTGATCTGAGAGGTGGATAGAGGTTTGGAGTAAAAAACTCCAATCTTCTTTTATCAGTAGTAAGGATAAATAGTAAAAAGTAGCACTATTTTCATATTATTTGAAATAGTAAAATGACCTGATATAATGACATCACCATCCATATCAATAAACGAATTCAAGTGCATTCAATTTGCACATTGTTGTATCGTCATATCAATACCACCATCGATACCAGTTATGTATATCTATTCGCACTTATTTTCATAACGTGCATAACAGTTTAAGTAACATGCATAATAGTTCAAATAATATGCATTATAAGTTAATTAATTCGTTTTGTGACCATTTTTTCGTTAGTTATGCATTTTAATTGTATTGTTATTCAGAATGAGTTATTATGCATGTTAATCATATTATTATGCATGATAATCAATGTTATTTATTTTGGATTGTGTTATTAAATATGTTATGGTTTATGTGATTTGTATTATTATGCATGTTAACTTTATTATTATTTGGATTGAGTTGAAGCGATAAGAGAAACTGAAGAGAACAACTCAAGTGAAATGAAGAAAAGAAATTGTGTCGGAAGACGCGTTTTTAATCGAACGTTCAGTCAATTAGTTGCATAAAAACAAAAATAATATGCATAATAACTACAACAACAATATATAGTATAAATTAGTGTAACTAAATTCATCTATGATGATACTATTTTTTTTAGAATAATAACACTATTTGCATGATCCAAACGCAGCTAGATGGCTACATGTCAAAAACCGGATCCACGCTGTTTAATACTTTCTTCGTGAAATCCTTACCCCTCGCGGCACACATTTCCGACTTTTTAAAACCCTTTCTCTCTCCCTCTCTTCTCGTTCGTCGTCTCCCATCGACCATCGCCCGCCTGCCTTGCTCGTTGAAAATCAAAAGGTACGCAACCGCCGACCGTCACTATTTTCTTTTGTTTATCGGAATTATCGATTTTGACCATCGTCACGTCGACGGAACCCTAGATTTTATTGCTTGCAGTTGGTGAAATTGATACATACCCTTTCTCGATTGGTAATTTTATAAATCAGCTAGGTATCTTGTTCCTTTGTGTTGATTTGTCCTGGTTTTAATTTCTAATTTGGGTTTCTTTTTAATCCATGAATGTCTGGTGACTCCACTGCAAAACCTATTAATTAATTTTATAGAAATTGGATGCTACAAGAGGTTTATATAGAGGCTTTGTGACATAGTAGCAATACTTTATATTGTATGAATTGAACTTACCTTACCTAATGTATATCGATAATACACAGGTGACATATTTGAGCTAAGGGTGAGATGACATCTGTCTCCGGCCAACAGTTTCGCTTGACCCAGCCACCGTCAAAAGTAGTTCATCTCAGAAATTTACCCTGGGAGTGCACTCCAGAAGAACTGATAGAATTTGGCAAGCCTTTTGGCAGGGTTATTAATACGAAGTGCAATGTTGGAACTAACAGAAACCAAGCATTTATTGAGTTTGTAAGTACATTTTCTTTGCATTTGTTTTTTGTATTCTAGTTTTTCTACTTGGTTAGTTAAATGCTTTTTTAGCCTACTAAGCTTTAAATTAATCTCATTGGAGTCTCAAGCAATAAGTTCCTACATAATTCAGTCTTGAGTTTCCAATTACTGCTGTTTTCAATCTGACCAATTAAGCTTCAACCTTATGTCATTTGCAACTGTGATTGAGAACGTGGAGTGAAAGATAAAGAAAAAGGGGCTTGCATTTGGTCATGCTGGCAAATTGGACTTTTTTATGTTATTGTGGAACTTCGTTGGGACTTAAAAAAAATCATCTGTTATATTGTTAATTACAGGCAGATATGAATCAAGCAATGGCCATGATATCTTACTATTCGACAGCAACAGAACCGGCACAAATACGAGGAAAAGCAGTCTATCTCCAGTACTCCAACAGAGGAGAGATAACAAACAGCAAAACTACCGGAGAAGTGCCAAGCAATGTGTTGTTGGTTACACTAGAGGGAGTCCAGACTGGTGATGTTAGCATTGATGTATTGCACCTGGTAATAAATCCCTGAATCTTTTGAGTTATGATTGTTTGCAATTCGAAATAGCTTTTGAGCCTTTATAAATCAAGAGTTCTGTGCTGATTCATTGGTATTATTTACTAAAGAACTTAATTTGTGAGGAAATTAAGATTTCTTTGACAGTATGATGTGAATGGATTACCAGGGTAATGCATGTCACCAGCTGAGATGGCAACTTCTCTGCATGTGCAACTCATGTGTGTTTGTTTCCTCTCTTTTCTCTCGTTTTCCCTCTCTACCCTTCCTTTTGTCCCCTTCTCTCTCTTCCCCCTTCCCCTTTTGCATGCTTTTGGTTTCTTTTGAAATACGCGAGGGGTAGAAAATCTGATCCGCAAATGAATTCACCAAGCTTTTAATATCAATATAATTTAAAAAGTGTTCTTTCGAATTGTTTTGGTGATTTATCCCAAACAGTTGATGGATATATCTGATTCTAAATTAGGATCCTATTAAGTATTAGCAACCTCATTTTATATTTTCTTAGAAGGAAAGTCATGACATCTGATAATATTATTAGTTTTTGACTTCCTAATGATAAATGGGATAAATTTATTTAATTTTTAACTGAAAGTGAAGATGGAAGAAAAATAATTACAATGTATTGAACTTCAAATCAATCTTACATTGCATCGCATTCAACGTTTGCGACTACTGTAGTATGTGGTTTTTTGCATTGCTCTTCTAAAGTAAGCTGATTCTCTCCAGTTATCTCATAGCTGTTTAATATAAGTTTCCTCTTCTGGAACATGTGTTATGAAACTCTTTTTGTAGGACAAATAATGCTGAAATGTCACTTTTTTTTTTCACATGCAGTTGGATAATTTTTCTGCAAGTACTGTTGTAACTGTTCTCTTGTGGGTATTGTTCACAATTTTATTACCTTTTTGTCCAGGTCTTCTCGGCCTTTGGATTTGTTCACAAGATCACTACTTTTGAGAAAACGCATGGCTTTCAGGTTGTCTCTTCTTTCCTCGTGTATTATGTCTAGTGAATTTTGCAATAATTTCTATGGCTGCATTATCTTACTTGTTGACGTTAATCTTATTGTAGGCTTTAATTCAGTTCACTGATACAGAGACTGCTACATCTGCTAAAGATGCTCTTGATGGAAGGTCTATCCCAAGGTATAATGTCATCCTTTATTTTCAATTAATTGTGGCTTTATTGATAATGTTTGGGACTAAAGGCTTTGGTGTTGTTCTTCTTCTTTTTTGGTATTGTGTTACTTCCAATTGTAGTTATCTGCTTGAGGAGCATATTGGGCTAGTTAACCTTAAAATAACATACTCGGCTCATACAGATTTGACTGTCAAGTTTCAGAGCCACAGAAGCAGGTAATTCATAAGCTTTTAAAAAATTGAAACACCACCTTTTGTTATGTATGAAAGCTGTACATACTCGAGGTTCTGTATTGATGCTTGGGAAACTTAGGGCATTGACAGGTCAATTTTCAAAGTTCTTTGTGCAGTATCGGTTGCAATTACTACCCTAGTGAGATACTCTTTCCTAGAGCACATAATGAACTATTGATTTTACCACACCATTTGTTTTATTTAACTTTTTGTTTGATTGGATAAATTTGATCTCAGGGACTACACAAATCCCTATCTTCCTGTCGCTCCATCAGCCATAGATGCAACAGGCCAAGTCCGCCTCTCTCCCTGCCTCCCTCTCTGGGAAACTATCTTTAATGCACACTTATTTTTTTTAGTTTTCATTTAATTATCTGTTAATGATAAATGTAATTTTATCAGGATGGTCAGAAAGGTGAACCTCCAAGCAATGTACTGCTGGCATCCATTGAGAACATGCAATATGCTGTTACCGTTGACGTGCTTCACACCGTAATTTCCATTTTTTTTCAGTTCTGAATTTAGCCAATACCAATTGTAGACCATAAATTCATTTGATGCCTATAGGTACTGCAATTTGTATAAGATCAGCATATTGTTAGAATGTCATATACTATCAGTTCACTTATGTGCATTCAGACCCCAATTTTACCCACTTGAACCCAGAACTAACCATTTTACCTCTACTTTCTAAAGGAGATTTGGACCAAGTTACCTTAATCGTTCTATTAAATTGCCCTTGGCCTTGGTTAAATTTAATGGTAAAAAACTGCAATACATAGAAGGTGCAGATTAAGATATATGTTGATATATTGTACTGATAACTTACTAAAACTGTAGCAAAAGCTGATATCTAATTTTTCTAATACATTGTTCAGGTATTTTCTGCATTTGGCACGGTTCAAAAGATTGCTCTATTTGAGAAGAGTTCAGGATTGCAAGCTCTAATTCAGTACCCTGGTAATTAAAAAAGATTCTATGGTCAAGTGAAAATTTTGGAATTATTTGCTTAAAGCTAAGAAGGGGATTTATTTTATATATTTGTTTCATATCAGACACACAAACAGCTACGGTGGCTAAAGAAGCCCTAGAAGGGCACCCCATCTATGAAGGAGGATATTGCAAGCTACATCTGACATACTCTAGACACACTACTCTCAATGTGAAGGTATTGATCAAATTCTAGAACAATGGCGTAGATTTTGTCTCTGGCACTTTGTTTGGTTGTATCTTAGATTCTCAGCATTCAAAGTATCAAGTAGGTGCATAGTTAAAAAAAAAAGTAACTCAATTGGCATGGCATATACCACTACCGTACTTCATCCGAATGTTAGTTCTTATATCAATAATTTTTGGTGGAGTAAGAGATTATCGATATCAATTCCATGTTAAAAACATCAGTTGGGGCAAGCTGGTATGCTTCTGCAGCAAAATGATCTATAAGCTCTGATACAAAGAAAAGAGGAAAAGAAAAAAAAAGATTGGCCTTTCCATATTATTATACCAAAGATAGTACATTTCAGTAGCAATTTCAGTTACTTCTTAATTACAATTACTAACTACTTAGATAGTTATTATACTATTATTATTCTTGGGAGTATAATTGTGCTTTGTTTTTTCAGATAAACAACGATAGAGGCAGAGATTATACAGGAGGGATTGTGACTCCTCCCACAGATAACCAACCATCACTCCTGGGCCCACAGCCAAACCCCACTAGACCTCTATACTCATCACCAACTCCTACCAGTGGGGTTCTGCCACCTCTCCCCACCTCACCAAACCAAGCCTATGTACCTCTGACTGGAGCTCCTGCCACTGCAGTTGAACAATACCATTACCTCCCACCGCCTCCAGGAGTTCCCTCATATATGCCAGGAACAGGAAGTCATGTTTCACCTCCAGGTGTTGCACCTCAGCAGTTTCCAGGAGGTCAAGTTCCGCCTCCTGGTGCTGCTTCTTATCAATTTCCAGGAAGCGGAGTTCCACCTCCTGGTGTTCCGCATCAGCAGTTTGGAAGTCAATTTCCTGCTCCAGTTCCTCAACCTCATGTCTCGCAGTTTCCAGGAGGAGCTCAGCAATTACCATTTCCTCCCCAGCCACCTCAACCTTATAATTATTGAGTGTTGTTGTTATTGTTCTTCTGCTTTGACTCGCGTGTTGCTGAAACTTGGAAGTAGTGTTCAGTGTGAAACAATAGAAGTTTTTTGTTTTCAAAATAAAATAGAATAGCAACCTTTTCTTGCTTTGTAGTTGTTATATCTATAGCCCCTCTGACTGGAAATTTTTGGAAGCGATTATGTTGTGGGATAGTATTTCTTTTAGTAGTTTATTTTTCAACAACTCATATATTAGCCGTTTATGTTTTACTCCGCCAATATAAAAATTCAGCTTATTCTATGGAAATGAAATTTAATATGGATTTTATTTCTAGCCTATCCCAAACAAGTTGGGACAAAAGGCTTTGTTGTTGTCGTCGTCATATATCAGACTATTTTTTCATATTAGCTACTGTAGCTAATTAGTGTGATTAGTTGAATCTTTCTAACTCTAGAGGGTTGCTTAATTGTCTAGGAAACCATCCAAATTGTGTTGGTATGAAAGTTGCTTCTATTTTCGGGGGAGATGCAAACATGAGAGTGCACAATCAACACCTAGCCTTATTTTTATTTTCGTGAAATTAATAATTCAATAATTTAAATTATGAATGCACAATCATGAGAATTTTAATTTAAAGTGCAAAAGTTGCTTTACTGCACAATCAAAATATCAATAATTAAATTTGTTTTTTCAATTGCAGATACTTATTACTTGTCCCGGAAATCGGTCGTAAATACAAGAATTGCTCAAGGAGGCATCAGATTGGCTAATTTCCTCAACCAAATATTCGTGTAAATTCATAAGATTTCATTATATATATAATGTGTGACATATATACAATAAAGAATAATCCAATCAATAATGGTTGTCAGAAGCCATTTATGTTTTTCAATTTAATATAATAAGCTAACAAATCGTTGATCGTACGTTGGCTATCCCGAACATGTTGTATGGATGTTTTACTTGATGTTAAATACAATTGTATTGTTATGTTGTTTGTTTAATTCTTTTACTGTTGAATTCTATATGTTTAAGATTTGAATTTGAATTTGAGCAAGGCTAAAATAATATTCATAGTACACCACCTTTCGTATTATGCGGTTATGTATGTTTAATTTTCTCAATAAATTGAGAATTAAGTTGCTCAATAAATTCTTCATATCAAAATCTCGTAGAAAATAAAATTTCATGATTTTTAGAGCTTTCTTGCTATTTTTAAAAAACAGCTCAGAAATTGCATTTTTGTAGTATTAAATCTAGGTTGTTCTTTTCTATGAAGATTTTGTAGTATTAAATTTGGGTTGTAGGAAATTCTTCATATCAATACTTTTCTATAATATTGGATTTTGTATGAAGATTACAAATCTAATTAATTTTAGATATAATTTGTGTTTATGTATCATATTTTTTTTATAATTCATTGATGCATTTGGATAAACATATAGCAAGTAAGGATTTTTGTTATTATCTAAATAATATTAGTTTCGTATCCGTCCAATATTCGATCCGTATTCGATATCCGATTAATATTCGATCTGTATCCATATCCGAGATTATCTGAATTTATGACTGTATCCGAATTTTTTTAACAAAAAATAAAGATACGGTAAGACAATATATGTATGCAGAGAATCCAAATCTATTTTCTTGGATCCCTCATTTGCGTGTGACACATTTTCGCAAAAATAATGTTTTGTTGTACTAAATTTTCTTAAACCCATTGATAATAGTCCAAAATACATGTAGAGTGAGTGAACTAGGCTTGAAAGTGGGCGTGGATCCACCACTGTGATTGATGGAAGGTATATGTATCATCCAACTTGTAGACATAATTTCAATGCTGAATTGACTATTATGATTAAATTGAGTTAATCAAAATTTTCATGTCCCTTGTTTTTTTCAAAAGAATTTAATAATTTGATAATCTAATAATCGTAGTACAGAATTGAATATTTGAAGTTAGTTTTAGATTTCGAGGTTGAGAAGTTTAGGCGCTCAGGCTCTCAACTCACTACAATGTTTAACCATTTCCTTTGTTCCAAAGAAAAGTTAGTCGTCCTAGTGTTTTTTTTTGTCAAACTTTTAATGTCTTCACCTTTCTAGTTAAATGGTGTGACCACTGTAACAATAATCTTTTTGTGAAATATAATTCTAACATTTTGCCTAGAAACTATATCCAAAAAATTTCTTGTGCTTTTTACTAGGGATATGAAACAATTTTCTTCTGAAAAATAACTGATCAAAGTTAGTGCAATCTCGTATATATGATTTCTTTCTTGGCGTAATGTCCTCGAATTGCACTCTTCTTGATAGCATGTCTCTATCACATATTTCAATTGATTATAACTTATGTTATCTTTAAGTCTTGTTCGAAAGATAAAAATCCAAACTAAATTTCTAAAAGAATCAAAATTGTTTTCCTTTCTCATTTCACATTCCAGATTTTTTATTTTTAACCGAAGAAGTTGGTGTGAAATAATTTATTATAAACATCTTCTGAGCAAAAACAAGTTTCCTATTTTGAAAATGATGGGACTTTAGATTTTATAGAAAATATGCAAGTACTAAGCAGACTTCGTTAGAGAGGGAAAAAAAGAAAGGAATTCTCCAATATACTCTACAACTCCAATTGGTTCAACTTAATTTTATAACTTCAATTGGTCCAAATCATAGTAGTTTTATTATATTTGTAATACACAATTACTAGATAATCTAGAAGTTAATTTAAAGCTTATTATTGCTCGCGTACACCCTTACATATGAAAAGAGAAACTTTTGTTCCATATATTAATTATTATGAAAAGCATAACTTGCTAGTATTTTTTTATTTTTAGGATAATTCTGTGACAACGAGTAAATCTTTTTTTTTAATTCTTTTTTGTTCAACAGAAGAACATGGGAACAATGGAATGTACTCTAGGATCTGTAATAATTGAAATTATTATTTTTTCTGACATTTGAGTTTTTCATGACATCATCAAGCAAGAAATGGATTTTAAAATGTCCCAAGTCATAGATAACAACGAGTATTAATAATTTAGAGAAAATGCACTTCCCTTTTGTTAATGGAACATTGTTTGCATTTAAGAAATAACATAATATTCCCTGGCATATACAACTCTCTAATTCTTCACGAGAAACCTATATAATTGAGAGCTTTATGCAAATTGATCAGAAAAAGAGCAGAAAAACACATACAAAAAATTAGCAGAAAGAAAGAGAGAGTGATATAAAGAGTGAGAGAGATGAGTCATTTGATGTTTGTCACTATACTGGTAGTATCTCTTTTTTCATCAATTCCCTCATCTAGTGCCTGGGGTACAGATGGACACTACATGGTTTGTAAGATTGCCCAGGTACTTTTTCTAATTCCCTTCTAATGTCTGGGGTCCTTATTGATGTTTGAAGTTCAAGAACAAATATGCTTAAAATTGTGAACAAACAAAACAACAAATTGTTTTTAATATCTACAAAAATATTTCTTTTGTCTTATTTACACTCCTACAGACAAACACAAATTTTCTGAAGCTGTTTGTATCTAGTATATGTTGGTGTTGCCCTTATGCCATTGTGGTTTTTTACATTTATGGTATATTTGTATTTATTTAAAAATTTCAGAGCTACCTCACTAGTACCGCGTCAAGTGCTGTGTTAAAATTGCTACCGTCTTCAGCCAATGGAAATTTGGCATCTGTGTGCTCCTGGGCTGACAACGTGCGCACGGCATACCCTTGGTCATCAGCACTACATTATATTAATACTCCTGACAACTTGTGTACCTATGACTATACCAGTAAGCAATTTCATGTGTCTCATTTTATGAATACTAGAAGTTTTTACAATTTCAAAAGAAAATAATAGAATAGACGTCAAAAAAAGAAAAGAAAGATGCATGAGATCGATGGAGGAGATGATCAATGACATCAATTATGGTAAAATAATATTTAGGAGAAAGCTATCATCTTTAGTTCTTTACATATGCATTGAACATTTTATGATGTTTTCTTTCTCAATTATTTACCAGGAGATTGTCATGATAGTAGTGGAGCATTCGGACGATGTGTTGTTGGAGCAGTTAATAATTACACAACACAACTGAAAACTTATCCTTCAACAACTTGTAAGATTAACCTTATCATCATATTTTATTAATTCTTACACTCTAAGTGTTTTCATTTTTGCATCTGACAATAACTTGCGTTTAGATATCTGCCAACAGTTTGAAGACGAAATGCTTTGTTAATGCTCTCTTTTTTTGCCTCTCCTTAGACAATTTGACCCAAGCCCTGATGTTCTTATCACATTTCATGGGAGATGTTCATCAACCACTACATGTTGGTTTTACAACGGATGCTGGTGGAAATGGCATTACAGTCTACTGGTACAACGTTAAGACCAATCTTCATTCAGTAAGTAATCCACATTCTGCTATACAGCAACAAAAATAGACATATCTCCACATATATGTAAATTTCTATGGATAATATTGTTATATTTTTATTTGTATTTATTGTGTTGAACTCAAAATTGACATGCATTTTGTTTATTTTTGTTAGGTATGGGATACAAAAATAATACAATCTTCGGAATCAAACTATTTTGGCAATGATGTCAATAGAATGTCTGATTCAATTCAAGCAAACATTACGGTATGTTAAGTTGAAAGAAATTTGAAGAGCTTTTTTCATTCTATATTGTATTTATAGATCAAATAGAGTGTGTATCAAGATATCAAAGAATTATTTCTTAATTTCTAAAAATTGACCTCCCTTTCTTGTGCATTTTTTGTGCGTAGTCTACCCAAAGAAGTCAGTGGAACTCATGCGGTTCTACTCTGTCTGCTTGTGCAAACACGTAAGATGTTGTTTATTTTCAAAAACAAGTTTCCATTAATTATTTTCTCTGATATTTTGTAAACACTAATTTTTTAAATTCCTCATTATATATTTCAGCTTTGCATCAGAGAGCATTCAACAGGCTTGCAGTTATGCATACAAAGATGCTCCCAATGGTGCCTATTTGAGTGGTATGTCATTTTTGAAAAATTAAACTAAAAAGTATGTAGTTTTTAGTCAATTTGGATATACATGTGATGAAGCGTACAAGTTCAAAAGTTGTACTAATAACTACTAATAACTAATGAAACATGAGAATTTCAATTTAAAGTGCAAAAGTTGTTTTACTGCACAATCAAAATATCAATAATTAAATTTGTTTTTTCAATTGCAGATACTTATTACTTGTCCCGGAAATCGGTCGTAAATACAAGAATTGCTCAAGGGGGCGTCAGATTGGCTAATTTCCTCAACCAAATATTCGTGTAAATTCATAAGATTTCATTATATATATAATGTGTGACATATATACAATAAAGAATAATCCAATCAATAATGGTTGTCAGAAGCCATTTATGTTTTCCAATTTAATATAATAAGCTAACAAATCGTTGATCGTACGTTGGCTATCCCGAACATGTTGTATGGATGTTTTATTTGATGTTAAATACAATTGTATTGTTATGTTGTTTGTTTAATTCTTTTACTGTTGAATTCTATATGTTTAAGATTTGAATTTGAATTTGAGCAAGGCTAAAATAATATTCATAGTACACCACCTTTCGTATTATGCAGTTATGTATGTTTAATTTTTCCCAATAAATTGAGAATTAAGTTGCTCAATAAATTCTTCATATCAAAATCTCGTAGAAAATAAAATTTCATGATTTTTAGAGCTTTCTTGCTATTTTTAAAAAACA
>CAXKVX010002355.1:0-21415 GCA_964058865.1 Eleocharis quinqueflora
CAAGAAAACACCATAAAACATCTTATGCTACTACGAGAAGTGTTTTAGATCCGTTTACTTCTTTTATGGGTGGTAACCATTCAAGAAAACACCACAAAGCATTTATGCTTCTACGAGAAGTATTTCTAATAAGAGAACTTCATTTAGGGGTGTCAACCATTAAAAAAAAGCACAAATCATTTTATCCTATTATGAGAAGTGTTTCTGATCAGAATACTTCCTTTATGAGTTGTAACATTTTCAAGTAAACTCCACAATGCATCATATCTTACTACGAGAAGAGTCTCTTCTTCGAGTACTTCTTTTAAGTGTTCTTACCATTTTCCAAAACACCACGAAGAAGCATATAATACTACTCAATGTTCTTCATGTCCGAGTACTTAATTTCTGAGAGGTTCTGATTAGTGTACTTCATTTGTGGGTGGTAACCATTCAAGAAAACACCACAAAATAGCTTCTGCTACAACGAGAAGTGTTTTAGATCCGTTTACTTTATTTATGAATGGTAACCCTTCAAGAAAATACCACATAGCACTTATTCTTCTACGAGAAGTGTTTCTAATAAGTTTACTTCATTTAGGGGTGTTAACCATTAAAGAAAACACCACAAAGCACTTATGCTTCTACGAGAAGTGTTTCTAATATTAGTACTTCATTAAGGGGTGTTAACCATTAAAGAAAATACCACAAATCATCTTATCCTACTATGAGAAGTGTTTCTGATCATAATACTTCCTTTATGAGTTGAAACGTTTCATGAAAACTCCACAATGCATCATATCTTACTACGAGAAGAGTTTCTTCTTCGAGTACTTCTTTTAAGTGTTGTAACCATTCTCCAAAACACCACGAAGAAGTATAGAATACTACTCAATGTTCTTCATGTCCGAGTGCTTAATATCTGAGTGGTTCTGATTAGAGTACTTCGTTTATGGGTGTTAATCATTAAAGAAAATACCACAAAACATCTTATGCAACTACGAGAAGTGTTTCAGATCTCTTTACTTTAGTTGTGGGTGGTAACCATTCAAGAAAACACCACAAAACATCTTATGCTACTACGAGAAGTGTTTTAGATCTGTTTACTTCATTTATGGGTGGTAACCATTCAAGAAAACACCACAAAGCACTTATGCTTCTACGAAAAGTGTTTCTAATAAGAGTACTTCATTTAGGAGTGTTAACAATTAAAGAAAACACCAAAAATTATTTTATCGTACTACGAGAAGTGTTTCTGATCATAATACTTCTTTTATGTGTTGTAGCCTTTCAAGAAAACTCGACAATGCATCATATCATACAATGAGAAGAATTTCTTCGTCGAGTACTTCTTTTAAGTGTTGTAACCATTCTCCACAACACCACGAAGAAGCATATAATACTACTCAATGTTCTTCATGTACGAGTGCATAATATTTGAGTGATTCTGAGTAGAGTACATCGTTTATGGGTGTTAACTATTAAAGAAAATAACACAAAACATCTTATGCTACTACGAGAAGTCTTTTAGATTCTTTTATTTCATTTGTGAGTGGTAACCATTCAAGAAATCATCACCAAGCACTTATACTTCTACGAGAAGTGTTTCTAATAAGAGTACTTCATTTAGGGGTGTCAACCATTAAAAAAAGCACAAATCATTATCCTATTATGAGAAGTGTTTCTGATCAGAATACTTCCTATATGAGTTGTAACATTTTCAAGTAAACTCCACAGTGCATCATATCTTACTACGAGAAAAGTCTCTTCTTCGAGTACTTCTTTTAAGTGTTGTAACCATTCTCCAAAACACCACGAAGAAGCATAGAATACTACTCAATGTTCTTCATGTCCGAGTACTTAATTTATAAGTGGTTCTGATTAGAGTACTTTGTTTATGGGTGTTAACCATTAAAACAAATACAACAAAACATCTTATGCTACTACGAGATGTGTTTCTAATCCGTTTACTTCATTTGTGGGTGGTAACCATTCAAGAAAGTACCACAAAGCACTTATGCTTCTACGAGAAGTGTTTCTAATAAGAATACTTCATTTATGGGTGGTAACCATTCAAGAAAACACCACAAAGCACTTATGCTTCTACGAGAAGTGTTTCTAATAAGAGTACTTCATTTAGGGGTGTTAACCATTAAAGAAAACACCACAAATCATTTTGTGGTACTATGAGAAGTGTTTCTGATCAAAATACTTTCTTTATGAGTTGTAACCTTTCAAGAAAACTCCACAAATCATCATATCTTACTACGAGAAGAGTTTCTTCTTCGAGTACTTCTTTTAAGTGTTGTAACCATTCTCTAAAACACCACGAAGATGCATAGAATACTACTCAATGTTCTTCATGTCCGAGTACTTAATTTCTAAGTGGTTATTCTTAGAGTACTTCATTTTTGGGTGTTAACCATTAAAGAAAACAACACAAAACATCTTATGCTACTACGAGAAGTGTTTCATATCCGTTTACTTCATTTGTGGGTGGTAACCATTCAAGAACACACCATAAAACATCTTATGCTACTACGAGAAGTGTTTTACATCCGTTTACTTGTTTTAGGGACGGTAACAATTCAAGAAAACACCACAAAGCACTTATGCTTCTACGAGAAGTGTTTCTAATAAAAGTACTTCAATTAGGGGTTTCAACCATTAAAAAAAAGAACAAATCATTTTATCATATTATGAGAAGTGTTTCTGATCAAAATACTTCCTTTATGAGTTGTAACATTTTCAAGTAAACACCACAATGCTTCATATCTTACTACGAGAAGAGTCTCTTCTTCGAGTACTTGTTTTAAGTGTTGTAACCATTCTCCAAAATATCTTATGCTACTACGAGAAGTGTTTTAGATTCGTTTAATTCATTTATGGGTGGAAACCATTTAAGAAAACACCACAAAGCACATATGCATCTACGAGAAGTGTTTCTAATAATAGTACTTCATTTAGGCGTGTTAACCATTAAAGAAAACACCACAAATCATTTTATCCTACTATGAGAAGTATCTCTGATCAAAATACTTCCTTTATGAGTTATAACCTTTCAAGAAAACTCCACAATGCATCATATCTTTCTACGAGAAGAGTTTCTTCTTCGAGTACAACTTTTAGGTGTGGTAGCAATTCTCCAAAACACCACAAAGAAGCATAGAATACTACTAAATGTTCTTCATGTTCGAGTACTTAATTTCTGAGTGGTTCTGATTAGAGTACTTCGTTTGTGGGTGGTAACCATTCAAGAAAACACCACAAAACAACTTATGCTAATACGAGAAGTGTTTTAGATCCGTTTACTTCATTTATGGGTGGTAACCATACAAGAAAACACCACAAAGCACTTATGCTTCTTCGAGAAGTGTTTCTAATAAGAGTACTTAATTTATGGGTGGTAACCATTCAAGAAAACACCACAAAGCACTTATGCTTCTACGAGAAGTGTTTCTAATAAGAGTACTTCATTTAGGGGTGTTAACCATTAAAGAAAACACCACAAATCATTTTATCGTACTATGAGAAGTGTTTCGGATCAGAATACTTCTTTTATGAGTTGTAACCTTTCAAGAAAACTCCACAAATCATCATATCTTACAACGAGAAGAGTTTCTTCTTCGAGTATTTCTTTTAAGTGTTGTAACCATTCTCCAAAACACCACGAAGATGCATAGAATACTACTCAATGTTCTTCATGTCCAAGTACTTAATTTCTATGTGGTTCTTATTAGAGTACTTCATTTTTGGGTGTTAACCATTAAAGAAAACAACACAAAACATCTTATGCTACTACGAGAAGTGTTTAAGATCCGTTTACTTCATTTGTGGGTGGTAACCATTCAAGAAAACACCATAAAACATCTTATGCTACTACGAGAAGTGTTTAGATCCGTTTACTTCTTTTATGGGTGGTAACCATTCAAGAAAACACCACAAAGCACTTATGCTTCTCTGAGAAGTGTTTCTAATAAGAGTACTTCATTTAGGGGTGTCAACCATTAAAAAAAAGCACAAATCATTTTATCCTATTATGAGAAGTGTTTCTGATCAGATTACTTCCTTTATGAGTTGTAACATTTTCAAGTAAACTCCACAATGCATCATATCTTACTACAAGAAGAGTCTCTTCTTCGAGTACTTCTTCTAAGTGTTGTAGCAATTCTCCAAAACACCACGAAGAAGCATAGAGTACTAATCAATGTTCTTCATATTCGAGTACTTAATTTCTGAGTGGTTCTTATTAGAGTACTTTGTTTGTGGGTGGTAACCATTCAAGAAAACACCACAAAACAAATTATGCTACTACGAGAAGTGTTTTAGATCCGTTTACTTCATTTATGGGTGGTAACCATTCAAGAAAACACCACAAAGCACATATGCTTCTACGAGGAGTGTTTCTAATAATAGTACTTCATTTAGGGGTGTTAACCATTAAAGAAAACACCACAAATCATTTTATCCTACTATGAGAAGTGTTTCTGATCAGAATACTTACTTTATGAGTTGTAACCTTTCAAGAAAACTCCACAATGCATCATATCTTTCTATTAGAAGAGTTTCTTCTTCGAGTACAACTTTTAGGTGTGGTAGCAATTCTCCAAAACACCAAGAAGAAGCATAGAATACTACTCAATGTTCTTCATTTTCGAGTACTTAATTTCTGAGTGGTACTGATTAGAGTACTTCGTTTGTGGGTGGTAACCATTCAAGAAAACACCACAAAACAGCTTATGCTACTACGAGAAGTGTTTTAGATCCGTTTACTTCATTTATGGGTGGTAACCATACAAGAAAACACCAAAAAGCACTTATGCTTCTACGAGAAGTGTTTCTAATAAGAGTACTTCATTTATGGGTGGTAACCATTCAAGAAAACACCACAAAGCACTTATGCTTCTACGAGAAGTGTTTCTAATAAGAGTACTTCATTTAGGGGTGTTACCATTATAGAAAACACCACAAATCATTTTATCGTACTATGAGAAGTGTTTTGGATCAGAATACTTCTTTTATGAGTTGTAACCTTTCAAGAAAAATCCACAAATCATCATATCTTACTACGAGAAGAGTTTCTTCTTCGAGTACTTATTTTAAGTGTTGTAACAATTCTCCAAAACACCACGAAGATGCATAGAATACTACTCAATGTTCTTCATGTCCGAGTACTTAATTTCTATGTGGTTCTTATTAGAGTACTTCATTTTTGGGTGTTAACCATTAAAGAAAACAACACAAAACATCTTATGCTACTACGAGAAGTATTTCAGATCCGTTTAATTCATTTGTGGGTGGTAACCATTCAAGAAAACACCATAAAACATCTTATGCTACTACGAGAAGTGTTTTAGATCCGTTTACTTCTTTTATGCGTGGTAACCATTGAAGAAAACACCACAAAACACTTATGCTTCTACGAGAAGTGTTTCTAATAAGAGTACTTCATTTAGTGGTGTCAACCATTAAAAAAAAACACAAATCATATTATCCTATTATGAGAAGTGTTTCTGATCATAATACTTCCTTTATGAGTTGTTACCTTTCAAGAAAACTCCACAATGCATCATATCTTACTACGAGAAGAGTTTCTTCTTCGAGTGCTTCTTTTAAGTGTTGTAACCATTCTCAAAAAACACCACGAAGAAGCATATAATACTACTTAATGTTCTTCATATCCGAGTGCTTAATATTTTTGTGGTTCTTATTAGAATACTTCGTTTATTGGTGGTAACCATTCAAGAAAACACCACAAAACATCTTACGCTACTACGAGAAGTGTTTTAGATTCGTTTACTTCATTTATGGGTGGTAACCATTTAAGAAAACACCACAAAACACTTATACTTCTACGAGAAGTGTTTCTAATAAGAGCACTTCATTTAGGGGTGTTAACCATTAAAGAAAACACCACAAATCATTTTATCCTATTATGAGAAGTGTTTCTGATCAGAATACTTTCTTTGTGTGTTGTAATCTTTCAAGAAAACTCCACAATGAATCATATCTTACTTCGAGAAGAGTTTCTTCTTCGAGTACTTCTTTTAAGTGTTGTAACCATTCTCTATAACACCACGAAGAAGCATAGAATACTACTCAATGTTCTTCATGTTTGAGTACTGAATTTCTGAGTGGTTCTGATTAGAGTACTTCGTTTTTGGGTGTTAACCAATAAAGAAAAACACCACAAAACATCTTATGCTACTATGAGAAGTGTTTCAGATCTGTTTACTTCATTTGTGGGTGGTAACTAATCAATAAAACACCACAATATATTTTATGCTACTGCTAGAAGTGTTTTAGATTCGTTTACTTCATTTGTGGGTGGTAACCATTCAAGAAAGCACCACAAAGCACTTATGCTTCTACGAGAAGTGTTTCTAATAAGAGTACTTCATTTAGGGTGTTAACCATTAAAGAAAAAATCACAAATCATTTTATCCTATTATGAGAAGTGTTTCTTATTTGAATATTTCCTTTATGAGTTGTAACTTTTTCAAGAAAACTCCACAATGCATCATATCTTACTACGAGAAGAGTCTCTTCTTCGAGTACTTCTGCTAAGTGTTGTAACTATTCTCCAAAACACCACGAACAAGCATAGAATACTACTCAAAGTTATTTATGTCCGAGTACTTAATTTCTGAGTGGTTCTAATTAGAGTACTTCGTTTATGGGTGTTAACCATTAAAGAAAACACCACAAAACATCTTATACAACTACGAGAAGTGTTTCAGATCCGTTTACTTCATTTATGGGTGGTAACCATTCAAGAAAAACACCACAAAGCACTTATGCTTCTAGGAGAAGTGTTTCTAATAAAAGTACTTCATTTAGGGGTGTTAACCATTAAAGAAAACACCACAAATCATTTTATCCTACTATGAGAAGTACTTCTGATCAGAATACTTCCTTTATGAGTTGTTACCTTTCAAGAAAACTCCACAATGCATCATATCTTACTACGAGAAGAGTTTCTTCTTCGAGTACTTCTTTTAAGTGTTGTAACCATTCTCCAAAACACCACGAAGAAGCATAGAATACAACTCAATGTTCTTTCATGTCCGAGTACTTAATTTCTAAGTGGTTCTGATTAGAGTATTTCGTTTATGGGTGTTAACCATTAAAGAAAACACCAGAAAACATCTTATACAACTTCGAGAAGTGTTTCAGATCCGTTTACTTCATTTGTGGGTGGAAACCATTGAAGAAAACACCATAAAATATCTTACGCTACTACGAGATGTGTTTTAGATCCGTTTACTTCATTTATGGGTGGTAACCATTCATGAAAACACCACAAAGCACTTATGATTCTACGAGAAGTGTTTCTAATAAGTGTACTTCATTTAGGGGAGTTAACCATTAAAGAAAACACACAAATTATTTTATCCTACTAGGAGAAGAGTTTCTGATCAGAATTCTTTCTTTATGAGTTGTAACATTTCAAGAAAACTCCACAATGCATCATATCTTACTACGAGAAGAGTTTCTTCTTCGAGTGCTTCTTTTAAGTGTTGTAACCATTCTCAAAAAACACCACGAAGAAGCATATAATACTACTTAATGTTCTTCATATCCGAGTGCTTAATATTTTTGTGGTTCTTATTAGAATACTTCGTTTATTGGTGGTAACCATTCAAGAAAACACCACAAAACATCTTACGCTACTACGAGAAGTGTTTTAGATTCGTTTACTTCATTTATGGGTGGTAACCATTTAAGAAAACACCACAAAACACTTATACTTCTACGAGAAGTGTTTCTAATAAGAGCACTTCATTTAGGGGTGTTAACCATTAAAGAAAACACCACAAATCATTTTATCCTATTATGAGAAGTGTTTCTGATCAGAATACTTTCTTTGTGTGTTGTAATCTTTCAAGAAAACTCCACAATGAATCATATCTTACTTCGAGAAGAGTTTCTTCTTCGAGTACTTCTTTTAAGTGTTGTAACCATTCTCTATAACACCACGAAGAAGCATAGAATACTACTCAATGTTCTTCATGTTTGAGTACTGAATTTCTGAGTGGTTCTGATTAGAGTACTTCGTTTATGGGTGTTAACCAATAAAGAAAACACCACAAAACATCTTATGCTACTATGAGAAGTGTTTCAGATCTGTTTACTTCATTTGTGGGTGGTAACTAATCAATAAAACACCACAATATATTTTATGCTACTGCTAGAAGTGTTTTAGATTCGTTTACTTCATTTGTGGGTGGTAACCATTCAAGAAAGCACCACAAAACACTTATGCTTCTTTCTTTATGAGTTGTAACCTTTCAAGAAAACTCCACAATGCATCATATCTTACTACGAGAAGAGTTTCTTCTTCGAGTACTTCTTTTAAGAGTTGTAACCATTTCCAAAACACCACGAAGAAGCAAAGAATACTACTCAATGTTCTTCATGTCCGAGTATTTAATTTCAGAGTGTTCTGATTAGAGTACTTCGTTTATGGGTGTTAACCATTATAGAAAACACAACAAAACATCTTATGCTACTACGAGAAGTGTTTCAGATCCGTTTACTTCATTTGTGGGTGGTAACCATTCAAGAAAACACCACAAAACATCTTATTCTACTATGAGAGATATTTTAGATCCGTTTACTTCTTTTATGGATGGTAACAATTCATGAAAACACCACAAAGCACTTATGCTTCTACGAGAAGTGTTTCTAATAAGAGTACTTCATTTAGGAGAGTTAACCATTAAAGAAAACATCACAAATAATTTTATCCTAATATGAGAAGTGTTTATGATCAGAATACATATTTTAGGAGTTGTTATCTTTCAAGAAAACTGCACAATGCATCATATCTTACTACGAGAAGAGTTTCTTCTTCGAGTACTTCTTTTAAGTGTTGTAACCATTCTCCAAAACACCACGAAGAAGCATAGAATACAACTCAATGTTCTTTCATGTCCGAGTACTTAATTTCTAAGTGGTTCTGATTAGAGTACTTCGTTTATGGGTGTTAACCATTAAAGAAAACACCAGAAAACATCTTATACAACTTCGAGAAGTGTTTCAGATCCGTTTACTTCATTTGTGGGTGGAAACCATTGAAGAAAACACCATAAAATATCTTACGCTACTACGAGATGTGTTTTAGATCCGTTTACTTCATTTATGGGTGGTAACCATTCATGAAAACACCACAAAGCACTTATGATTCTACGAGAAGTGTTTCTAATAAGTGTACTTCATTTAGGGGAGTTAACCATTAAAGAAAACACACAAATTATTTTATCCTACTAGGAGAAGAGTTTCTGATCAGAATTCTTTCTTTATGAGTTGTAACATTTCAAGAAAACTCCACAATGCATCATATCTTACTACGAGAAGAGTTTCTTCTTCGAGTGCTTCTTTTAAGTGTTGTAACCATTCTCAAAAAACACCACGAAGAAGCATATAATACTACTTAATGTTCTTCATATCCGAGTGCTTAATATTTTTGTGGTTCTTATTAGAATACTTCGTTTATTGGTGGTAACCATTCAAGAAAACACCACAAAACATCTTACGCTACTACGAGAAGTGTTTTAGATTCGTTTACTTCATTTATGGGTGGTAACCATTTAAGAAAACACCACAAAACACTTATACTTCTACGAGAAGTGTTTCTAATAAGAGCACTTCATTTAGGGGTGTTAACCATTAAAGAAAACACCACAAATCATTTTATCCTATTATGAGAAGTGTTTCTGATCAGAATACTTTCTTTGTGTGTTGTAATCTTTCAAGAAAACTCCACAATGAATCATATCTTACTTCGAGAAGAGTTTCTTCTTCGAGTACTTCTTTTAAGTGTTGTAACCATTCTCTATAACACCACGAAGAAGCATAGAATACTACTCAATGTTCTTCATGTTTGAGTACTGAATTTCTGAGTGGTTCTGATTAGAGTACTTCGTTTATGGGTGTTAACCAATAAAGAAAACACCACAAAACATCTTATGCTACTATGAGAAGTGTTTCAGATCTGTTTACTTCATTTGTGGGTGGTAACTAATCAATAAAACACCACAATATATTTTATGCTACTGCTAGAAGTGTTTTAGATTCGTTTACTTCATTTGTGGGTGGTAACCATTCAAGAAAGCACCACAAAACACTTATGCTTCTTTCTTTATGAGTTGTAACCTTTCAAGAAAACTCCACAATGCATCATATCTTACTACGAGAAGAGTTTCTTCTTCGAGTACTTCTTTTAAGAGTTGTAACCATTTCCAAAACACCACGAAGAAGCAAAGAATACTACTCAATGTTCTTCATGTCCGAGTATTTAATTTCAGAGTGTTCTGATTAGAGTACTTCGTTTATGGGTGTTAACCATTATAGAAAACACAACAAAACATCTTATGCTACTACGAGAAGTGTTTCAGATCCGTTTACTTCATTTGTGGGTGGTAACCATTCAAGAAAACACCACAAAACATCTTATTCTACTATGAGAGATATTTTAGATCCGTTTACTTCTTTTATGGATGGTAACAATTCATGAAAACACCACAAAGCACTTATGCTTCTACGAGAAGTGTTTCTAATAAGAGTACTTCATTTAGGAGAGTTAACCATTAAAGAAAACATCACAAATAATTTTATCCTAATATGAGAAGTGTTTATGATCAGAATACATATTTTAGGAGTTGTTATCTTTCAAGAAAACTGCACAATGCATCATATCTTACTACGAGAAGAGTTTCTTCTTCGAGTACTTCTTTTAAGTGTTGTAACCATTCTCCAAAACACCACGAAGAAGCATAGAATACAACTCAATGTTCTTTCATGTCCGAGTACTTAATTTCTAAGTGGTTCTGATTAGAGTACTTCGTTTATGGGTGTTAACCATTAAAGAAAACACCAGAAAACATCTTATACAACTTCGAGAAGTGTTTCAGATCCGTTTACTTCATTTGTGGGTGGAAACCATTGAAGAAAACACCATAAAATATCTTACGCTACTACGAGATGTGTTTTAGATCCGTTTACTTCATTTATGGGTGGTAACCATTCATGAAAACACCACAAAGCACTTATGATTCTACGAGAAGTGTTTCTAATAAGTGTACTTCATTTAGGGGAGTTAACCATTAAAGAAAACACACAAATTATTTTATCCTACTAGGAGAAGAGTTTCTGATCAGAATTCTTTCTTTATGAGTTGTAACATTTCAAGAAAACTCCACAATGCATCATATCTTACTACGAGAAGAGTTTCTTCTTCGAGTGCTTCTTTTAAGTGTTGTAACCATTCTCAAAAAACACCACGAAGAAGCATATAATACTACTTAATGTTCTTCATATCCGAGTGCTTAATATTTTTGTGGTTCTTGTTAGAATACTTCGTTTATTGGTGGTAACCATTCAAGAAAACACCACAAAACATCTTACGCTACTACGAGAAGTGTTTTAGATTCGTTTACTTCATTTATGGGTGGTAACCATTTAAGAAAACACCACAAAACACTTATACTTCTACGAGAAGTGTTTCTAATAAGAGCACTTCATTTAGGGGTGTTAACCATTAAAGAAAACACCACAAATCATTTTATCCTATTATGAGAAGTGTTTCTGATCAGAATACTTTCTTTGTGTGTTGTAATCTTTCAAGAAAACTCCACAATGAATCATATCTTACTTCGAGAAGAGTTTCTTCTTCGAGTACTTCTTTTAAGTGTTGTAACCATTCTCTATAACACCACGAAGAAGCATAGAATACTACTCAATGTTCTTCATGTTTGAGTACTGAATTTCTGAGTGGTTCTGATTAGAGTACTTCGTTTATGGGTGTTAACCAATAAAGAAAACACCACAAAACATCTTATGCTACTATGAGAAGTGTTTCAGATCTGTTTACTTCATTTGTGGGTGGTAACTAATCAATAAAACACCACAATATATTTTATGCTACTGCTAGAAGTGTTTTAGATTCGTTTACTTCATTTGTGGGTGGTAACCATTCAAGAAAGCACCACAAAACACTTATGCTTCTTTCTTTATGAGTTGTAACCTTTCAAGAAAACTCCACAATGCATCATATCTTACTACGAGAAGAGTTTCTTCTTCGAGTACTTCTTTTAAGAGTTGTAACCATTTCCAAAACACCACGAAGAAGCAAAGAATACTACTCAATGTTCTTCATGTCCGAGTATTTAATTTCAGAGTGTTCTGATTAGAGTACTTCGTTTATGGGTGTTAACCATTATAGAAAACACAACAAAACATCTTATGCTACTACGAGAAGTGTTTCAGATCCGTTTACTTCATTTGTGGGTGGTAACCATTCAAGAAAACACCACAAAACATCTTATTCTACTATGAGAGATATTTTAGATCCGTTTACTTCTTTTATGGATGGTAACAATTCATGAAAACACCACAAAGCACTTATGCTTCTACGAGAAGTGTTTCTAATAAGAGTACTTCATTTAGGAGAGTTAACCATTAAAGAAAACATCACAAATAATTTTATCCTAATATGAGAAGTGTTTATGATCAGAATACATATTTTAGGAGTTGTTATCTTTCAAGAAAACTGCACAATGCATCATATCTTACTACGAGAAGAGTTTCTTCTTCGAGTACTTCTTTTAAGTGTTGTAACCATTCTCCAAAATACCACGAAGAAGCATAGAATACAACTCAATGTTCTTTCATGTCCGAGTACTTAATTTCTAAGTGGTTCTGATTAGAGTACTTCGTTTATGGGTGTTAACCATTAAAGAAAACACCAGAAAACATCTTATACAACTTCGAGAAGTGTTTCAGATCCGTTTACTTCATTTGTGGGTGGAAACCATTGAAGAAAACACCATAAAATATCTTACGCTACTACGAGATGTGTTTTAGATCCGTTTACTTCATTTATGGGTGGTAACCATTCATGAAAACACCACAAAGCACTTATGATTCTACGAGAAGTGTTTCTAATAAGTGTACTTCATTTAGGGGAGTTAACCATTAAAGAAAACACACAAATTATTTTATCCTACTAGGAGAAGAGTTTCTGATCAGAATTCTTTCTTTATGAGTTGTAACATTTCAAGAAAACTCCACAATGCATCATATCTTACTACGAGAAGAGTTTCTTCTTCGAGTGCTTCTTTTAAGTGTTGTAACCATTCTCAAAAAACACCACGAAGAAGCATATAATACTACTTAATGTTCTTCATATCCGAGTGCTTAATATTTTTGTGGTTCTTATTAGAATACTTCGTTTATTGGTGGTAACCATTCAAGAAAACACCACAAAACATCTTACGCTACTACGAGAAGTGTTTTAGATTCGTTTACTTCATTTATGGGTGGTAACCATTTAAGAAAACACCACAAAACACTTATACTTCTACGAGAAGTGTTTCTAATAAGAGCACTTCATTTAGGGGTGTTAACCATTAAAGAAAACACCACAAATCATTTTATCCTATTATGAGAAGTGTTTCTGATCAGAATACTTTCTTTGTGTGTTGTAATCTTTCAAGAAAACTCCACAATGAATCATATCTTACTTCGAGAAGAGTTTCTTCTTCGAGTACTTCTTTTAAGTGTTGTAACCATTCTCTATAACACCACGAAGAAGCATAGAATACTACTCAATGTTCTTCATGTTTGAGTACTGAATTTCTGAGTGGTTCTGATTAGAGTACTTCGTTTATGGGTGTTAACCAATAAAGAAAACACCACAAAACATCTTATGCTACTATGAGAAGTGTTTCAGATCTGTTTACTTCATTTGTGGGTGGTAACTAATCAATAAAACACCACAATATATTTTATGCTACTGCTAGAAGTGTTTTAGATTCGTTTACTTCATTTGTGGGTGGTAACCATTCAAGAAAGCACCACAAAACACTTATGCTTCTTTCTTTATGAGTTGTAACCTTTCAAGAAAACTCCACAATGCATCATATCTTACTACGAGAAGAGTTTCTTCTTCGAGTACTTCTTTTAAGAGTTGTAACCATTTCCAAAACACCACGAAGAAGCAAAGAATACTACTCAATGTTCTTCATGTCCGAGTATTTAATTTCAGAGTGTTCTGATTAGAGTACTTCGTTTATGGGTGTTAACCATTATAGAAAACACAACAAAACATCTTATGCTACTACGAGAAGTGTTTCAGATCCGTTTACTTCATTTGTGGGTGGTAACCATTCAAGAAAACACCACAAAACATCTTATTCTACTATGAGAGATATTTTAGATCCGTTTACTTCTTTTATGGATGGTAACAATTCATGAAAACACCACAAAGCACTTATGCTTCTACGAGAAGTGTTTCTAATAAGAGTACTTCATTTAGGAGAGTTAACCATTAAAGAAAACATCACAAATAATTTTATCCTAATATGAGAAGTGTTTATGATCAGAATACATATTTTAGGAGTTGTTATCTTTCAAGAAAACTGCACAATGCATCATATCTTACTACGAGAAGAGTTTCTTCTTCGAGTACTTCTTTTAAGTGTTGTAACCATTCTCCAAAACACCACGAAGAAGCATAGAATACTACTCAATGTTCTTCATGTCCGAGTACTTAATTTCTGTCTGGTTATGATTAGAGTACTTCGTTTATGGGTGTTAAACATTAAAGAAAACACCACAAAAAAATTTACGCTACTACGAGAAGTGTTTTAGATCTGTTGACTTCATTTATGGGTGGTAAACATTCAAAAAAACACCACAAAACACTAATGCTTCTATGAGAAGTGTTTCTAATAAGAGTACTTCATTTATTGGTGTTAACCATTAAAGTAAACAACACAAATCATCTTATCCTACTATGAGAAGAGTTTCTGATAAGAATACATCCTTTATGAGTTGTAACCTTTCAATAAAACTCCACAATGCATCATATCTTACTATGAGAAGATTTTTTTCTTCGAGTACTTCTTTTAAGTGTTGTAACCATTCTCCAAAATACCACGAAGAAGCATAGAATACTACTCAATGTTCTTCATGTCCGAGTATTGAATTTCTGAGTGGTTCTGAATAGAGTAATTCGTTTATGGGTGTTAACCATTAAAGAAAATACCACAATATATCTTATGCTACTATGAGAATTGTTTCAGATCCGTTTACTTCATTTGTGGGTGGTAACCTTTCAAGAAAATATTACAAGACATCTTATGCTAGTACGAGAAGTGTTTTAGATCCCTTTACTACATTTATGGGTAATAACCATTCAAGAAAACACCACAAAGCACATATGCTTCTAAGAGAAGGGTTTCTAATAAGAGTACTTCATTTAGAGGTGTTAACCATTAAAGAAAAAACAACACAAATCATATTATCCTATTATGAGAAGTGTTTCAGATCAAATACTTACTTTATGAGTTGTAACCTTTCAATAAAACTCCACTATACATCATATCTTACTACGAGATGAGGTTCTTCTTGGAGTACTACTTTTAAGTGTTGTAATCATTCTCCAAAATACCACGAAGAAGCATAGAATACTTCTCAATGTTCTTCATTTTCGAGTACTTAATTTCTGAGTGGTTCAGATTAGAGTACTTCGTTTATGGGTGTTAACCATTTGAAGAAAACACCACAAAACCTCTTATGCTACTACGAGAAGTGTTTTAGATCTGTTTACTTCATTTATGGATGTTAACCATTAAAAAAAAATCACAAAACACTTACGATTCTATGAGAAGTGTTTCATATAAGAGTACTTCTTTTAGGGGTGTTAACTATTAAAGAAAACACCACAAATCATCTTATCCTACAATGAGAAGTGTATCTGATTAGAATACTTCCTTTTTGAGTTGTAACCTATCAATAAAACTCCACAATGCATCATATCTTACTACGAGAAGAGTTTCTTCTTCGAGTACTTCTTTTAAGTGTTGTAACCATTCTCCAAAACACCACGAAGAAGCATAGAATACTACTCAATGTTCTACATGTCCGAGTACTTAATTTCTGAGTGGTTCTGATTAGAGTACTTCGTTTATGGGTGTTAGCCATTAAAGAAAACACCACAAACAATCTGACGCTACTACGAGAAGTGTGTCAGATCCTTTTACTTCATTTATGGGTGGTAAACATTCAAGAAAACACGACAAATCACTTATGCTTCTACGAGAAGTGTTTCTAACAAGAGTACTTCATTTAGGGGTGTTAACAATTAAAGAAAACACCACAAATCATTTTATCCTACTAGGAGAAGTGTTTCTGATCAGAATACTTCTTTTATGAGTTGTAACCTTTCAATAAAACTCCACAATGCATCATATCTTACTACGAGAAGAGTTTATTCTTCGTGTACTTCTCTTAAGTGTTGTAACATTCTCCAAAACTCCACGAAGAAGCATAGAATACTACTCAATGTTCTTCATGTCCTTTTAATCAAATCACAGAGTGGTTCTATTTGGAGTACTTTGTGTATGGGTGTTAACCATTAAAGAAAACCCCACAAAACATTTTAAGCTACTACGAGAAGTATTTCAGATCCGTTTACTTCATTTGTGGATGGTAATCATTCAAGAAAACACCACAAAACATCTTATGCTACTATGAGAAGTGTTTTAGATCCGTTTACTTCATTTATGGAAGGTAACCATTCAAAAAACACTACAATGCACTTAAACTTCTATGAGAAGTGTTTCTAATAAGATTACTTCATTTAGGGGTGTTAACTATTGAAGAAAACACCACAAATCATCTTATCGTACAATGAGAAGTGTTTCTGATTAGAATACTTCCTTTATGAGTTGTAACCATTCAATAAAACTCCACAATGCATCAAATCTTACTACGAGAAGAGTTTCTTCTTCGAGTACTTCTTTTAAGTGTTGTAACTATTCTCCAAAACACCACGAAGAAGCATTGAATATTTCTCAATGTTCTTCAATTTCGAGTACTTAATTTCTGAGTGGTTCTGATAAGAGTACTTCGTTTATGGGTGTTAACCATTTAAGAAAACACAACAAAACCTCTTATGCTACTACGACAAGTGTTTCAGATCTGTTTACTTCATTTATGGGTGGTAACCATTCAAGAAAACACCACAAAACATCTTATGCTTCTACGATAAGTGTTTTAGATCTGTTTACTTCATTTATGGTTCTAAGAGAAGGGTTTCTAGTAAGAGTACTTCATTTAGAGGTGTTAACCATTAAAGAAAACACCACAAATCATCTTATCCTACTATGAGAATTGTTTCTGATTAGAATACTTCCTTTATCAGTTGTAACCTTTCAATAAAACTCCACAATGCATCATATCTTACTACGAGAAGAGTTTCTTCTTCGAGTACTTCTTTTGTGTTGTAACCATTCTCCAAAAGAAGCATAGAATACTACACAATGTTCTTCATTTCAGAGTACTTATTTCTGAGTGGTTCTGTTTAGAGTACTTCGTTTATGGGTGTTAACCATTAAAGAAAACCCCACAAAACATTTTATGTTACTACAAGAAGTGTTTCAGATCCGTTTACCTCATTTGTGGGTGGTAATCATTCAGGAAAACACCACAAAACATCTTATACTACTATGAGAAGTGTTTTAGATCCGTTTACTTCATTTATGGAAGGTAACCATTCAAAAAACACCATAAAGCACTTACGCTTCTATGACAAGTGTTTCTAATAAGAGTACATCATTTAGGGGTGTTAACTATTAAAGAAAATTCCACAAATCATATTATCCAACTACGAGAAGTGTTTCTGATTAGAATACTTCCTTTATGAGTTGTAACCTTTCAGGAAAACTCCACAATGCATCATATCTTACGACGAGAAGAGTTTCTTCCTCGAGTACTTATTTTAAGTGTTGTAACCATTCTCCAAAACACCACGAAGAAGAATAGAATATTACACAATGTTCTTCATTTCCGAGTACTTAATGTCTGAGTGGTTCTGATTAGAGTAATTCGTTTATGGGTGTAAAGATTTAAAGAAAACACCACAAAACATCTAATGCTACTATGAGAAGTGTTTTAGATCCTTTTACTTCATTTATGGGTGGTAACCATTCAAAAAATACCACAAAGCACTTATGCTTCTATGAGAAGTGTTTCTAATAAGAGTACTTCATTTAGGGGTGTTAACCATTAAAGAAAACACCACAAATCCTCTTATCCTACTATGAGAAGTGTTTCAGATCAAAATACTTCCTTTATGAGTTGTAACCTTTGAAGAAAACTCCACAATGCAACATATTTTATTATGAGAAGAGTTTCTTCTTCGAGTACTTATTTTTGGTGTGGTAACCATTCTCCAAAACACCACGAAGAAGCATAGAATACTACTCAATGTTCTTCATGTCCCAGTACTTAATTTCTGGGTCGTTCTGATTAGAGTACTTCGTTTATGGGTGTTAACCATTAAAGAAAACACTACAAAACATCTTACGCTACTACGAGAAGTTTTTCAGATCCGTTTACTTCATTTATGGGTGTTAACCATTAATGAAAAATCCAGAAAACATTTTATGCTACTACGAGAAGTGTTTCAGATCTGTTTACTTTATTTGTGGGTGGTAATCATTCAAGAAAACACCACAAAACTTCTTAAGCTACTAGGAGAAGTGTTTTAGATCCGTTTACTTCATTTATGGATGGTAACCATTCAAGATAACATCACAAAACACTTATGCTACTAGGAGAAGTGTTTCTAATAAGAGTACTTCATTTAGGGGTGTTAACTATTAAAGAAAACATAGCAAATCAACTTATCCTACTATGAGAAGTGTTTCTGATTAGAATACTTCCTTTATGTGTTGTAACCTTTCAAGAAAACTCCGCAATGCATAATATCTTCCAACGAGAAGAGTTTCTTCTTCGAGTACTTATTTTCAGTGTTGTAACCATTTTCCAAAACACCACGAAGAAGCATAGAATACTACACAATGCTCTTCATTTCCCAGTACTTAATTTCTGAGTGGTTCTGATTAGAGTACTTCGTTTATGGGTGTTAACCATTAAAGAAAACACTACAAAACATCTTACGCTACTACGAGAAGTTTTTCAGATCCGTTTACTTCATTTATGGGTGTCAACCATTAATGAAAAATCCGCAAAACATTTTATGCTAATACGAGAAGTGTTTTAGATCCTTTTACTTCATTTGGTGTTTTCTTGAATGGTTATCACCCATAAATGAAGTATTTTGATTAGAAAAACTTCTCATGGAAGCATAAATGCTTTGTGGTGTTTTCTTGATTGGTTACTATCCATAAATGATGTACTCTGATTGGAAAGACTACTTATAGAAGTATAAGTGCTTTGTGTTGTTTTCTTGAATGGTTACCACCCATAAATGAAGTACTTTCATTAGAAACACATCTCATAGAAGCATAAATGCTTTGTGGTGTTTTCTTGATTGGTTACCACCCATAAATGAAGTACTCTTATTGGAAACATTTCTCATAATGTATAAGTGCTTTGTGTTGTTTTCTTGAATGGTTATCACCCATAAATGTACTTTTATTAGAAACACTTCTCATAGAAGCATAACTGCTTTGTGGTGTTTTGTTGATTGGTTACCACCCATAAATGAAGTACTCTGATACGAAACACTTATCAAAGAAATATAAGTGCTTTGTGTTGTTTTCTTGAATGGTTAAAACACCTAAATGAATTACTTTAATTAGAAACACCTCTCATAGAAGTATGACTGCTTTGTGGTGTTTTCTTGATTGGTTACTATCCATAAATGCAGTACTCTCTTTAGAAACACTTCTAATTGAAGCATAAATGCTTTGTGGTATTTTCTTGATTTGTTACTAACCATAAATGAAGTACTCTGATTGGAAACACTTCTCATAGAAGTATAAGTGCTTTGTGGTGTTTTCTTGAATGGTTATCACCCATAAATGAAGTATTTTGATTAGAAACACTTCTCATAGAAGGATAAGTGATTTGTGGTGTTTTCTTCAATGGTTATCACCCATAAATGAATTATTTTGATTAAAACACTTCTAATGGAAGTATAAATGCTTTGTGGTGTTTTCTTGATTGGTATTACCCATAAATGAAGTACTCTGATTCGAAACACTTCGCATAGAAGCATACATGCTTTGTGGTGTTTTCTTCAATGGTTATCACCCATAAATGAAGTATTTTGATTAGAAACACTTCTCATGGAAGCATAAATGCTATTTGGTGTTTTCTTGATTAGTTACCACCCATAAATGAAGTACTTTGATTAGAAACACATCCCATAGAAGCATAAATATTTTTTGGTGTATTCTTGATTGGTTACCCCCCATAAATGAAGTATTTTGATTAGAAACACCTCTCATAGAAATATAAATGCTTTGTGGTGTTTTCTTGAATGGTTACCACCCATAAATGAATACTCTGATTAGAAACAATTCACATAAAAGCATATGTGCTTTGTGATGTTTTCTTGAATGGTTATCACCCATAAATGAAGTGTTTTGATTAGAAACACTTCTCATGGAAGCATAAATGCTTTGTGGTGTTTTCTTGATTGGTTACTATCCATAAATGATGTACTCTGATTGGAAAGACTTCTTATAGAAGTATAAGTGCTTTGTGGTGTTTTTTTGAATGGTTACCACCCATAAATGAAGTACTTTCATGAGAAACACATCTCATAGAAGTATAACTGCTTTGTGGTGTTTTGTTGATTGGTTACCACCCATAAATAAAGTACTCTGATACGAAAGACATATCACAGAAATATAAGTGCTTTGTGTTGTTTTCTTGAATGGTTAAAACACCTAAATGAATTACTTTCATTAGAAACACCTCTCATAGAAGTATGAATGCTTTGTGGTGTTTTATTGATTGGTTACTTCCCATAAATGCAGTAATCTCATTAGAAACACTTCTAATTGAAGCAGAAATGCTTTGTGGTGTTTTCTTGATTGGTTACTTCCCATAAATGCAGTAATCTCATTAGAAACACTTCTAATTGAAGCAGAAATGCTTTGTGGTGTTTTCTTGATTGGTTACTTCCCGTAAATGAAGTACTCTGAATAGAAACCCATCTCATAGAAGGATAAGTGCTATGTGGTGTTTTCTTGAATGGTTATCACCCATAAATGAAGTATTTTGATTAGAAACACTTCTAATGGAAGCATAAATGCTTTGTGGTTTTTTCTTGAATGGCATTACCCATAAATGAAGTACTCTGATTCGAAACACATCTCATAGAAGCATAAATGCTTTGTGGTGTTTTCTTCAATGGTTACCACCCATAAATGAAGTATTCTGATTAGAAACACTTCTCATAGAAGTATAAGTGCTTTGTGGTGTCTTCTTGAATGGTAAACACCCTTAAATGAAATATTTTGATTAGAAACACTTCTCATGGAAGCATAAATGCTATTTGGTGTTTTCTTGATTAGTTACCACCCATAAATGAAGTACTTTGATTAGAAACACATCCCATAGAAGCATAAATGCTTTTTGGTGTATTCTTGATTGGTTACCCCCCATAAAT